>CAJDSM010003551.1:0-14533 GCA_903981925.1 Ostrea lurida
CTCATTTATTGCAACTCTGCTAGTTCTGATGAGACAGCAATACTAGAATGTAGATTTACGCACAGGTTGCAGTTTAGTATGATCTTTTGTTTTCTTGGTATCCTTTACTTCTCAAGTGCAATTACGTTGGTAAGATGTAAAAATACACAAATGACATTAAGAGATTAAATTGAAATGTTTACAAATATTACGTAACCTTTAAGTATAATGCACCAGCCCTACCTTTATTTGGCGATCATTGTAGAAGGTTTCCGAGCCCTTTCATTACAAAAACCAATGTAATATCTTAACATATTAAAACCTTAAATACTTGGATTAAGTCTACATTAAATTCAATGCCATTGCACTGACCTATATTTGAATAAGAGTCATTATATAATCTAGAGACTGACTCTCTCTCTCTCTCTCTCTCTCTTATTGACACTGCATTGTACGTGACAATCAATTTTATTGTTCTTCTTAAAGCCAGGCTATACTGACAAATAAGTTGATGATACAGGGTCTCAACAGTTTCGTTTACAATCAACATTTTACAGAATATTGAATCTATTTTCAAACACAGTTTGTTATTGGGTAGACTGCTGTTTGTCGTCCGTCAAGCCGTTCTTTATAAGCCGATTCTCTATATGAGTGAGACAATTCTCGGGCGAGACGTTAAACAATATACAGCTAAAACAACTTTTTCCAAAATGTGCTAATGATACCAAAAATTAAAGCACCATACCTTTTGAAACGGAGCAAATTATTCTATATAACTAAAATTCAAGTAATCGGCAATATGCAATTTCTAAGAAGCACAAATCCTTTGATCAATCTGAGGAATCGATCAAATACATATTTATCTGAGAAGACGTGATTTCCTGGTGACCGATCTGCACAATGCATGTATCCGAAAAGATCATGCGCATTCTCCAAGACTAGAAGAATAATGGTTACAAAATAAGACTTTTCACAGACACGAGTCTGGAAGGCATGCATGCACAAAATATCTGATTTCATATCCCTGGCGACTTGCTCTAGTTTTAATACATGTACGTGGAAAACGGGAGTAACGAAATTTTTTGAACGTGCAAACTCGTTTCGAGGGGATATTATTAACCACATCGTTCATGTTACAATATGTTAATCAAAACCTAGTCGCATAATACTTAGTCAATTACATTTCTCAAATATTTCGTATCCGACGTTGCAGTTACATGTATAAAAATCATGAACCCAAAATTTTAGGTAAAAATGACAACGCACAACAAAAGTGCTATCCCACTCATCCAATGCTTCTAGGAAAATTGCGTGTTGCAAGAGATGTACTAGGACATGTACCTGGAAAGAAAACTTTGAAATATGTCGTGGAAAACACTTCCAGAATAGTCCATTTTCTAACATTTGTTTTGTAATCAAAGTCTTGAGATTTTTGCATTGTGCACGTTAGAAAGAAGCTCATCTGCCGTGAAATGTTTCCGTTGCCGTAGGTAGGCTGTGAACCCAATACTTTTGGGTACAGACGTCCCGCTGTTTTTTTTTTTCAAAACACCCCCATTCACATGTACATGTATTCAATATTTTTGAAACCATGCCATTCATATATATTTCTGTTGAAAATTCTGACCCAATCATATATTTCATACCAATATGGTGACCTGTTCATGTACGGCCTATAGTTGCTACACTTGACTTGTCAAAGAGCGACCCATTCCAGAGGCACGTCTGTGTATATACCAAGATACAGGAAGATCCGAGGGGGCAACGAAACCTAAACCATGCAACAATTATTGTTTTGTTTGATTTTGTTGGTTTCCTCAGCATTACGTATGCTGTGGCGCCATAATCAAAACTAAAAAGTACTATCACACCTAACCAACATTTCTAAAGCTCCTATGTACGGGCCCCCGTGGGGACCCGGGTTAGAATGTAGGTCCTCAGTACTCCTTGCTAATTGTTGTAAAAGGCGATTAATTGGGGCGGTCCTTCGGATGAAGACCGCCCCGTGTCACACAGGTGTGGACGATATTGATCCCTCCTACTCAAAGGTCCTGAGTGTCAAGCATAGCGTATTGCCTAAATTTTTGCAGCCTTCATCGGCAATGGTGACGTCTCCATATGAGTGAATATTCTCGAGTGGACGTAAAACAATGAATAATCAACCAATCAACCCTATATAATGCATTTCGAGAGGCTGACGTCACTCATTTGTCATGCTTTACTGGAATCACACTATAGTGTTACAACGACAAACCGCTGATAAATTCCACCTATCCTATTTCACGGTCTTTGCCTTCTAAAGGTAAGTAAGCAGATGTCGTCTGCAAAGTCAACTCTTCGAGAAAAGAGTTGGTGTCCATCTAATACCGGTGTTATCATTTCCTAAGGTTGACCCCATGCACCAATCTAATAACTACTAGAAAAAGAAGCGGGAAGATAACACATCCTTGTCTGACTCTGTTTGGACTGTGAACCATCTCATAGACGCTGACCGTTACGTAGGACGCTGCATTCATTATTTGTCAATAAAATACCTTGATGACGCTTTATGATTTTAGTTGGAACTCATACTCTCCTGAAGTCCCATATATACTTTTTTTTACACTGTCAATGCTCTTTGAAAATCGATGAAAATTTAGAATCAATTATGTTTTGCCATTCTATTACATTGTGCTATGACGTTGCTTAGTGTAAATAGTGTGATCAATGCAGCTCTGTTTTCTCTAATCCTGATTGTTCTGCTCGCAGTTTTTCGTTGATTGAACTACACTGTGATATGGTTATCACTCTTAGAAATTCCTTGCTAGGGACTGATTTAGTGAATTTACCTCCTCCAATTGTACAATGTTTGAGAGTCTCCATTTTTGGATCTTAACTATTATACCTTTGTCCCAATCACTTGGAATTATTTTATTTCCATAAGAAATGAAATCTTATATTTTTTTGGGTGATGCAGGTATCACCGAAACTGCGAATATCAATGCGCGCCGCGCCATTGATGAAAAGTTTTACCGTCTAAAATCTCGTGTTGATAACCTGGATATCACCCGAAAAAATATAAGATTTTTCTTATCATTTAATTTTATAATACCAACAACAAAAATAATGTTCATTAGACTTACTTGTTGTTCAGGTATATGTGATCGAAAAATAACCAATTCTTAAAATGTTTCACAACAATGAGATCGGCGCTAGGTGATCCACGTGAAATAAAATTAAATGAATGTATGCTTGAAAATAGAGTATACATGTATAAGATGTTGCTGGAAGTCCCGGGAGGTATCTTCCTATATATTGGATATCACAGGCGTTCCGCTGGTATGGTCACCTTTTGACAAGTGAAATATATCAATGAGGTGCATTTTTCATCAAATTTGTTATATCAATGGGTGGACAATTTGACCTGTATTACATCAATGAGTGGTAAGTTTATCCGTTGGAATTATCCTCTAATAAAATTGTGTAATCATGAAATATTATGACATTTTCCCACGATATAACTACAATCCGGGTGTGTTCACTTCTTGCATGGGCACCAACTATAACATAAACAGGCCACAATTGTCTGAAATATGATTGGAATCAGAATTTAAAAGGAAATATATTTTTTAAAAATTTAAATATGAATTGGGATATTTTGAAATCCAGCGGGACGTTCTGACCCAAAGTGTAGGTTGAGGCACCCCTCAACCTTTAAAAGCTCTTGCACTGAATGTTATCTTATGCCTGCTTCCTTTCCATTTCTTAGTTGTTTAATAATTTACTCTCTTTATTTGTTTTCCTTGTTTGTACAGATTTACACTTGGGGAGCGTGAAATGGTACAAGCAAAGACAGTCAGATACTACACTAAGGAGAGGCAGAGAGAGAGACGAGAGAGAGAGAGGAGAGAGAGGAGAGAGAGAGAGGAGAGAGAGAGAGAGAAGAAGAGCGAGAGAGAGAGAGAGAGAGAAGCAATTTGGTAAAGATTTATACTGAATCTTATAAAAAGTCATAGTAGTCAGCCTTGGAGTTAAAAATCAAGAAACATGTACGCATAACATCCTCTTGGCGTGTGGGAAGCTGACAGTTTTTGTGCAGTAGGTGTTGTATTTATGTTCGTACGATTGTTTTTATGTGTGCCCTGTCAATTACGCGCTCCCTACCCACTCTCCATATATGTTTTTTGTTGTGTTCTTTTGTTTATTATATTTTTGTGTGTGTTTTATTTCATTATTCATTCATTTTCATTGTTCGTTTATTTTATCATTATTTTTATTTTTCATTTACTTTTTTATACTTACTTATAGTCAGTAATATTATTGATTTTTATTTTTTTTTTTTGCATGAATGTTTACGTATGCCACACTTATGTTGACAGTCAGCTCATATATTCCATTACGTACAACTCTATTTATTCGATTACAGACGATACAGTGTCCGGGAAATATAGATTTGTTTATCGATGATGTATGGATTTTGAATGTTACATTCATGGGTGTTATCCGATGTAGACTGAGTAAGTGGACACACCGTGGAGAAGTGGAAGGTACAATAAATATTGTTTTTGCCAGATTGTTTCATTATGCACAGCTTTGCCACAGGCCTTTGTTTAAAACTTCTTATCAGTAGATATGTTTTGGAGTTTGTAATTTTATAGTAAGTTTTGGCTGCGTAGTGAGTCGGCAATATATTATCGGTTTGAATTCAGTTTACAAGATGTTTTTAACTTCATCATCTCATTTTATAACCCATGCAGACTGTATTTACAAATTCGTTTGCTATGAAGCGAGTATAGGGGTGGGAATTCTATTGTTAAACCATGCAGGTCCTTGAGACATACTAGTGTTATCCATAGGCGTTATGTTAAATGATGAAGGTCCTACCCCCTATATAGACCTTTCATCATTTACAAAATTACATGGGAGACGCCTAATGATTGGCACTAGTACAATCATATTTAAATAAGTGCACCTAAAAACACTTTCCCGAGATTCATCTGACTCTTACCCCACTTTTATATTGTGAGTGCAGGAGAAGTCAGAGTGGAAATTTCGAAAAGTGGGAATTCGGTTGACACACAGCTGATGTCTCTGCTTTTGCCTACCTTTTGCAACTTTATATTTGCGGATTTATACCTTTTAAGCACGCGGATTCAGTTATGGATGGGTTATTCTTGTAAGTTAAAACATGCCTAATATTTGATGTCTATCGCCTTTTTAACAGGTGACAAAGGAAGCATCATTTTAACTTTGGGTCACCTCACCATTCAATTTATACCACAATATTACAATGGGGTCAAAGTAGTCATGAACAGCCTGAAGATAATCATCCAATAATTTGAATCTTAGCTAGACTCACGAAATAAAGTCATAAAAAGTAGGCAAAGCAGCTGCAATACCAGCTGTGTCCTGAAATCCCACTTTTCAATATTAGAGTGAGCCATTGAATATTTTCCCTATCACCTATTAAAGTAACATGAGACCTGCAGTAGAAATTTTTCTTTATTGTTGTTTAAGTGGAATAAGAAAATTACAGAAATGTACATATCAACTCTGTGAATGTCTACAGGTTATTGCTTGTGTATGGTTAAGTTATTTTTAGATTGCAAGCACAGTCAGTGTTGTTGGATACCCACAGTTGATTGTCTTCAATGAAAATCTCTTGGCACTGACCTCTTGAGCCTCTTTATCTGAACTGTTTACAAGATACGCTGGGAAATGTGGGCGTTTGAAAATCCACTGAGCTGTACTGCAATTACTTCTACCTCACAATTACAAACATGATGCATTAGAAAGAAGAAATTTATGCTAAATTGGACAAAATACGGTTTTTTGTCTTCCCAGAAACAACCAATAACATGACTTAAATCATTATCAATCGAGCAGGGGTGTGAAATTACCAGTTGCCGTCTCAACCGAGGCGACCACAACTTGAATCGACAGCGGACTTGTATTATGTACGAGTTAGCCCATTGGCGAATTGACTTTGAAGCTCATTGTCTTATTCAATAAGTGCCTTCATCGTCAACAACTGGGTGCGCCTTGGTTCGCAAGTGCTCACGATGGTATAAGATTGATTGATTTGTACATAGTTTTGTGTCCATTGAGAATTTTTCACTGATATGGAGCATCACCATCCTCGAAGAAAGGCGTGCAAAATTTAAGCCTTTGCTCGGCGCTCACACGCCTTTGAGGCAGGGAGGGATCTTATAATCGTCGCCACCTTGCTGTGACATGGGGGCCTCGGATTTTGCGGTCCATCTAAGGCAGCCCATAAGTTAATCTAACGACAAGTAAGGGGATTGAGGACGCCATTTTTAAGCCAGGATTCGCTGGACAGCAGATTCAGTGGCTACAAGGAAGTTAAAAGACCAATAACAAAGTTGAACAGACAACAACAAAAATCGACCGATTCATCATAATGGTGATTTTGAAATGGGAAGAGAGTGAGGATGAATCAGATGAGTGATTTATTAGGAAGAAGGGTATATAAGTGCTTGAAGGAAATTGAAACCAGAAATTGGATTGATCCTAAATATGAAAAGAAGAAATAGCCAAATTGATCGGGCGGGCCCATGAATTTCAATCTGGCTCTAAGAGATTTTGAGTGCCTGGAGCCCATTTGGCTCCTAAGATATTGTACCTAAATTTCCACTTCTAGAATGAGTATGGACTCTATGAATGAGTAATTCGATGACGATTGTACAAGAAATTGAGAAGTAAAAGTTAAGTGGAAGGAGAGTCAAACAAAGAAATGATTTTAATAAATACATACGTCGCGTAAAATTTAAAGAAATTATAAAAGGGTTGAACTGAGGCTGTCTACGCCCTAAATTACCAATTTTGATTACATATTTTATCTTCGTGGTAATTATTTGTGAAAATCAGCTCAGAAATAGATGTAAAAAGTTTTGGGACATTTATTAAAGTTTTAATTGTTTTTCTATATGTGTAAGGTCAACAGGCGTCAGCAGAGTCAGATTTTAATGTTTTATAATAAAGAGGAGAACTTGCAGAAGGTAGATAGATAATCCAACATGTAGGGGTTCACTGTTAATCAGCAGTAAGTCACTGTTATAGTCACTCCATGTGAGAAGAAGGGAATGATACATCATAGGAAAATTTCTCCATTTACTTTTTATCTTTTTGAAGCATATATAGATGCAAGCTGTCAAGATGCATTAAATTTTGGCAGTAAGTTGCATTTTCTCACATAATGAAAACAAGAGGGCCACAGGCTTAGTCAGTCACCTGAGTATTCGTTGAAAGAATCACAAGACTCCAATCTGGTGTCGCATTCCACCTTAAGAATTGCAAACAGAAGAATGATGTTCAAACTTTTATACAGAAAACAGTTCCTTGACCATGACATCAGTGCCCCATGAACATGCAATTTTTCTTGAAATGACATGATTTTATAATAGTTTTTATCAGTCATTTGATTGTCATATAATACATTCAATATTTCAAGACATAAAACTGACCCCTTTGACTTTTGCACAGTAAATCATATAAATTTAGCAAAACTGCAGACAAATACTTCATTATTGCATCATTTATGAAGTAGTATAGCTCGCAAAAGTAAAATATATACTCACTTTTATTTTATGTTACTAAGATACATTGTACATTATAAAACTCACACATTCATGACGTCATGTTTTCGCGATTTGAATCATTTCACAATATTAATTAAAAGTAACCTTGTAAAATCAGAAAATCTAGTAAGAGTATCTCATCAACAGCGAATTATTCAAAGTCATAAAACGCTGTCATAAACATTTTCCTAAATAAAATTTTTGCATAGGAAACTTTCTACATGAAATTAGTGAGAATTTCTAAAGCATTATCCCTAATAAACAGTTTCTGACTTTTGTTTCATCCAATTTATAATTCAAGAAATTGACTTTGACTGTAGCAAAATAAAGTTCAGTATCATATTTCTTGGATTGAAAAATATAATATCAATCAGCATTAAATGTTTTAGTGTGTGATAAAATCACATTCTTATATAATTTACCAACAGTAATTTACATTAACCACCATGCCACTCTAACCATTGGCAGCTGTGTTCAATAAAGCAGCCATTTCAAGTCATATACGAACAAAGGATATTGACCACTTGCATGGAATAAAGCAATATACAAGTTGACTTTATATTCTTGATTACAGCTTTAATGAAATTTCAGCAAAAAACTTCAGGTAAAGATTTTTGGAAAATGATTTACTTTAAATTTGGAATATGTAGCATGTACACTATTTTGTTGTTCAGAATTAAAATTGGCGTATAGTAATACCATTTTATGTATCATTTCAATGCTTTGTAATCATTTACATAATTATGTAATTTTAGCTCAATTGTTGAAAGCTTTTTTAAACTTTTGAAAGCTTCTGAGTACTGCACATTTACTATCAAATATCAGTAGCAGAGAATAGTGACTTACCAGTTAGCCGGTGTGCATTGTTGGGGTATATGTCCTCTATGTATTTCCTTGAGATTTATTTCTAAAAAAAACTTTGGACTTTTGATTTTCCTTCTGTAGAATGATGAATGAGCAGTACTTTATCGTTTATATGGTTACACATTTTTTATTCAGGTAAAGGTCATCAACTTTTTTCAATATATATATATATAGCTCACTGAGACAAGCCCATGAAGACGTAATTAATTTTCGCGGAAGATAATTAAATCTGTTGGCAGACTAGTGATATGGCTAAGAAACTTCCTAACAAAGTTTGATGATGATTAAGAATGAAGTGTTTCATGACTTTTGTATTTTATATGCCGAGTCATTTACACACAGTTTTGTCTCATGATGAAAAATCAGAGAAGTGAAAATATGTTAGGGTTTCTGTTAAGGGCATGTAGTTCTTGATTTTGCCATTTCTTCAATGGCTTATGTGTAATAAACCTTTGAGCTTTTATTTCTCAGTAATGTAATTTTTTCAATGGCTTATATGGATAAACCTGTTATTTTTATTTCTCATTGAATGCTTTGAAATTTCTTCAACGGTTTGTTTGTAGTAGACCATGGCTGTTTTTATTTCTCTGAATGCTTTTAAATTTGCCAGTGACATTTCAACTTGACATTGAAGCTTATACATATGTACTTTTAAATCAAAATGTTCTGTCACAAAATATGAAATAAAAGGAATGTATAAATGTCAAGGATATTTGAGTTGTGGGGGAGTGGAATTATGGGATTGAATTGTGAAGGAGTGGAATTATGGGATAATTTTTGCACAGATTAATGATTAATTAACTGATTATATGCATAACCCCCTAGCTTGCCTCCAGTATATTGCAAACATTATAGGCATTTATACCTTAAATGACAAAGAAAGCCACCCAAGGCCATATGAAAGACAAGATTCTAGGATAATGACCTATCTTCAAAGTATGATGTCATTTCCTGTTTGTAATGAAAAACTTCAGCATGAGGTCATGCTGATGTTTTATATAATATGTCATGATTTTGATGGTCATAGTCAATTTTTTCCTTTTTATATACCTGTCTAAAAAGGATATATTGTTGTATGGTGTATGTGTTGGTGGTCATCCATATCCCCCCTGCTTAGCTAATTTTCTTGTCCAGCATGATGCATCACAATTTAGGCCTTCATTTATTTTCAAAAATAAAATTTATTTCTTCTTAAATACCCCCCTTCCCAATACCATACAGTTATAAAAACAGAAATAGATTTTGATATTATTCTTTACAGATACCCATACTTTTTACTGATGTTTAAAAACTTATAATGTAAATGTCCAGAGACTACTTTAACTCTATTATGACATCACAATTCTGCTTATATGTATTTCAATGATTGTGTCATCACTTCTGTTTACGAATAAGAGCTCCACAGAGAGGGGGGGGGGGGGGGGGGTTGCAATGAGTGTCCACAAGTTTTTTGTATGCTATTTCATGATCTGAATTTTTAAGATATGTTAGTATACTATAAACTAGAAAGGAGAAATGTCTGCCAGAAGATACTATGTAGATCTCGGGGTTTTATGTCTTCAATGTGTGAGACATTACAGAGAGAGGAATGTGGCAGTCAAACGGGTTAGGTCCCGCTGGTGTAGTGGGTAGCCAGACCGGCTTGAGATAGCTCAGTTGGTAGAGCACCTGACTTGAGATTTAGAGGGCCCAGATATAGCTCAGTGGTAGACGTGTTGTCTAGTGACTTGAAATTTAGGGGGCCAGGTTCTAATCGTAGTTTGGTCCATTTTGTTCTTTCTCTCTTTTTACAGTTTATTGTCTTTTGAAGCAGGAAAATCAAGGTACTAAATCAACAGCTGGCTACAAGTATAGATTGTAAAGCACTTCAGCAGCTGACGAATTCTGACGGAAAAACGAAGAATTCATTGAGTCAGTCATGTCAGACTTGGATACTATGGAGAGTGTAGGTAAATGTGAAAATGAGGCTGGTCAGGGGCAAAATGGGGCCCCGNTATGGAGAGTGTAGGTAAATGTGAAAATGAGATTGGTCAGGGGCAAAATGGGACCCCAGACAGGAAGACTGAAGTTCCAGACATGGGGGATGAGGCCCAAGACAGGGTAAATGATACACCAAGGGAGGGTGAAAGGAGTCTCAAAGATGGGGAAGAGGCATCCATGGAAACTGGAAATGTCAAGGACCTTTACGACTACACAAAACGAGAGGAATTCACATCAGAGATTTACAAAATAGAGATATGTAACCTGCCTCGGTTCGGATTTAAGGTATCGTTATAGGTACAGGGAGGCTCTGTTTTAGCCATACAATGAGTTTTATGTATGCTTCATTTATTTAATTTAATGATATTTGTTTATTCATCAAGGAACTGAAAAAGAGGCTAGTTAAACTTGATGTGAAACCTGTGAAGATCAAATCACTTCCCAGGGCGACGTATGCATTTGTAACATTCAGGTAAATATCAAAAAGAAAAGCCATGGTCTGATTCAAGTTTCTAACGATTAGGAAAATTACATATAGTGTTTCTTGTTAACAACTAAGTCAATAACATTTTCAATTTTTTTTTCTTTACAATTAGAAATGAGGAAGAAAGAGAAGCAGCCATTTCAAAAATCCAAGGACATATATGGAGAGACAAGAAGTTAACAGCGAAGGTTCGTTATTAATTTCTTTCTTCTCGCTAACTTTCTCTCTCACTTTCTGAAGAACTTCCTCGAGACTGGACATATTTTAGTCCCTTAAGGACCCTACATGCAGGCAGAGCTAAATTAACGAAAATTTTAAGACTTAGTTTCATGATGAAATTAACTTTCTCAAGTTTTTGTTTCCCTGATGTTTTATCAGTATACTTGCTTTGATATGGTCAGGAAATCAAAGTTTAGTTTGATGTTTACAATTGTATGTTTGCATATCAAGATATAGTTTCTTCATATTCAAGTGATTTTTACAAAATTGATAGGGCTGTATGTAGAATGTAGTTTTTAGAACTTTTCTGTTCAATACTTTAACTTAGGAATCAGAAATTTGACATGTGATTAGTGAATGAGTAGATACACATTGGGCTTCATTTTCTTTACAGTTGAATCAACAAAACTTAATATCGGGGTTGACTGAATTAATTCTTGTACTGTGTATAATTCTCAGGGTTTTTTTTCACCTTGTGAGATCTATATAATTTAAGGCATGCCAATTAATAATCTAGTTTGACTGCTTCACTGCAATCTCTTTACAAGAGATCAAAATTATAATATTTCCCAGTATAAAAAATGAATCTGATTATAAATTTTACAATTTATTATTCAAACACACAAGAGATCAAGTGACAGAGAGCCATGTAAAAAGTTACGAATGTTTGAGATGCTAAGTAGAAGCAATAATGTTCATTTATATATGCTTCATTGTTCAGAATACTGGAGGTGAGCTGTTCCTAACACAGCAATAGAACCAGAGGCTGAGGATACAAATATAGACTGATGTGTCAGTAAAGACATATTAATTTGCAGATGATTGTTGACAATTAAGTTTTGAATGTAAAAATGAAAGAAAATGCAAGTGGAATTTCAAAGGGAACACATGCAGAATATGACACAAACAACTTCACTTGAAAACAATAGGGGACATGCATTGTGATGCAAAACTTAACGGAATGCTTGTTTATTTCAGAAGGCCAGTGCAACTGCAGATCCATTACTCAAAAAACGAAGAGCGGATGGTCATGGAGGTTAGAGATTAACTGATTTTGTTTTCAAAGAAGTAGATAAGTATGAAAAGTATGAAGGGATGAAACGATTCACCGAAACATCGATATTGTTCAATATAAACACTCAATTCAATGTTCGATTCATTGTCTTGATTTTCGTTGTGATATGTTTTTTAAAATCAGGTTTGGTAAAATACATTGAGCTTTACCTGAACTTATTATTGATAAATACACAAGGGGCAAGATGATGTCTGATGATGGCCAGACTGTTATTAACCTCGAATCTGACTAAAACAATAAACACTAAACGACAAAGCCTACAGGCATCTTACCATTTGGCAGTATGGAAACATTTTGCTTTTAAAATTGTTACTGTGAATCCTTTAATCAAATATTTCTTCAAAGTTATCATTAATTTTGTTTTTACAATAAAATTTATCGTACTGAAAATATTGAATCATGGCACAAGTATTGCAAATCATATCATAAAGGGGCGTATCGTTTCAGCCCTAAATGTTTGATGCTATGATTATGAATCATTACCGTTCATAACCTCATGTGTTTTGAAATATTGTACGTTCATTTCTGGTCTGCCTGATTACCTCAGTAGGTAAACATGTCAGTTGCTGAGCTGTAGATCACGAGTTTTAGGTCATCCAGTTGCTGAGCGTGTATGTCGACGAGTTTTAGGTCAGCTGCTGAGCCGTAGATCGCAAGTTTTAGGTCAGTTGCTGAGCTGTAGATCGCGAGTTTTTAGGTCAGCTGCTGAGCTGATATGCGAGTTTTAGGTCAGCTGCTGAGCGGTAGCATCGCGAGTTTTGGTCAGCTGCTGACGCTGTAGATAGCGATTTAGGGTCAGCCTGCTGAAGCTTGTAGATCGTCGAGGTTGTAGGCAGCTGCTGAGCTGTAGATATAACGATAGCGAGTTTTAGGTCAGCTGCTGAGCTGTAGATATAAGATAGCGAGTTTTAGGTCAGCTCTTGAGCCGTAGAATTGCGAGTTTAGGTCAAGCGCTGAGCTGTAAGAATAGCGAGTTTTAGGTCAGCGCTGAGCTGTAGATAGCGAGTTTAGATCAGCTGCGCTGTATAGTATAAGATAGCGATGTTAGGTCGCTGCTGAGCTGTAAGATATTAAGATAGCGAGTTTAGTCAGTCTGAGCTGTAGATGGCTGTACTGGACTGATGCGAGTTTTAGGTCAGCTGCTGAGCTGTAGAGTCGGAGTTTTGTCAGTGTGCTTTAGTTACTAGGTTTTTAGGTATTGCTAGTAGATCGTGAGTTTTAGGTCAGTGCTGAGCCTGTAGATATGAAGATAGCGAGTTTTAGGTCAGTTCTGAGTCTGTACGATTGTGGAAGTTTAGTCACTTGCTGAGCTTGTAGATATAAGATAGCGAGTTTATAGGTCAGTTGCTGAGCTGTAGTAAGTACGAGTTTTAGATCAGCTGCTGAGCTGTAGATATAGTAGCGAGTTTTACAGTATGCGAATGTTTTAGTCGTAGTAGATTCCTGCTGAGCTGTTAGATATAAGATGCGAGTTTTTAGGTCAGCTTGCTGAGCTGATTAGATTACAAGTGTTTAGGTCAGCTGCTGAGCTGTAGATCACGAGTTTATAGGTCGCTGCATGAGCTGTTCACGGAGTTTTAGGTCAGCTGCTGAGCGGTAGATCACGAGTTTTAGGTCAGCAGGGGTTAATTTTTTTTTCAGATTACTTTCTGCTAAAACTACTTTTGAAAAAATGAAGTGAATTTTTAAGTTTTCAAAATAATATTGTTGTACAAACCCTCCACTTTTCATTCACGTCAAATTTCTCAAGTGTAACATACATCTTATCAAGGTTGTGTTTTGATTGACGAAGACTTGAACAAAATATGAGGTAAATTTTATTAATTTGATTTTTTTTTTCTTTGTAGATGGTGAACCATTAGAAAAGAGAACCTGCTCTAATGCTGAGAAAGAAGAGGAGAATTTATCACCTGAAGACAGGTGAGTAATGCTCAAAAGTACACCTGATACTACAGGTATCATATGTCATCAGAAAGTAATCAGCCGTGAACAACAAAATCGACCAGGAAATTATTGTCACTGATAGATGTAGAAGTCTGCCTCCCAGTTCTACTTCAAACAGAACTTCAGATAAGATGCGTATGCGCGTAAATACTCGTTAAAATTTACCAAATACGCATTAAAGTTGAAAATTAGGTGTGTAGTTACGCATTAGCAAATGAAAATACGTTTTTCACTCCCAATGTAATGCGTACCATTTTTAGAATACAATTACGAATTATCTAATCATTTAGACTAAGTCAGCCCACGATTTGCATGAAACAACCACTATCTGTGTATCATAAGCGTGACTAGGACTAGGACATTCTTGAACAATCACTAAACAGTACATGCATGTAATGACAAAAGCACAGG
>CAJDSM010003552.1:0-11125 GCA_903981925.1 Ostrea lurida
GAAAATATGTCGCCATTAATTAATCACATAGAAGATGGTCAGATGTAGTATTCCGTGTGCAACAATTTTTATGGAACGCACACATTTCCAAAAATAAGGGACCTTGAGATCCTCAACACATATTCATGGACTAATATTATATATCACCCAACCGCTAATACATATGAACCAGTCGGTATCTATAATGATTTGAATAATGACGGAACGAAGGAACATGTACACTTTGCAGGATTCCGTTGCATAATTGTCAAAATCTAGTCACTATAGCAACGTCTGTTGTAATTAAAGATAACTTGGATGCCGATAGCTGGAAACTATATATCTATTATGAAAACTACAAGGTTGGTTGGTATATATCATCTTCTTAAGTGTTGATTGCCAAGCAAATTCAAAAATAATAATCTAACTCAAGGATTCTTATTTGGCACTGACATTATATTACAGGTGTTTTTTCGTGTTAAAAATGTTACATGTTTAGAATAGCAATAATTCATTTTAGATAAACAGAGAAGCACGAATTTCCTTTCCTACTGGACTTACGCAATACAATATACGCCAAGTATACGATTTGTATTTTTTACTAAACCCTTGCGACTCAGGTAAGGACTCACAAACAGATAGTGTCGCGACGCCAGAGCTGTATAAGCACTCCTAGTCCCGCACACATCACACAAGCAACTTATTTATCCCTAGCCAACCACCACGCTATGCCGACTGTTGTGCGACTCCTACCCCTATGCGCAACTAGTCTTATGACGAAAATTTTGGTTATACAAACTGTGATTAAATCTGAAAGCTGTTTAACGCGACACCTTCCGCCCTTCAAGCCGTCACTGACTGCAGACAGCTCGTGTAAAGCGCCAATGGTACCGACGGCTCAAGCTGATTTCAAATCACCAAGCGTGTATTATTTCATTATGTCGTCGATCAAAATTAGATAAGTTGCAATTATCGTTATTTACAGAATATAAACGAAGAAAAGAGCGAAGTTAAGAATGGGATATAACACTGAGATCTTGTAGAGTGTGAAATAAGCTCTTGTTTATTTCAAGGCCGCAAGGCAGAGCTATCATATATATTCCCTCGAGGGATTTGCCACCGAATGGGAAAATAGTTCCTGTCAATGGGGGTTGGGATCAAAGAGCATACTATCCACAACTCACAGCCAGTGAATAAGTGTTGTTATTTTACTGATATAAAATACTTGCAGCCTATCCCTCTACTGTGGAAACAGAATATATTCAGACAGAGACATAGTAATAACATATTCTAACCATTATATTAAAATTTAAATTATCTCACACAACAATCATCAACGGCATGTTCCTCCCTCAAGAAATGTTTTCTGAAGTCCATCTATTATTGTAAATCAAATGATCTTCTTTGCGTAGAAAGCACAGTCCCGATTTTTCCCAGTTACGGCATAAAATTTTCTTAATTTATAGAACAATCGAGCGAATATACCCGATAAAGAAATTATTCTTCAATGTTGACTCCTCAAATAGAAAGTATCAGAACATGACTGTCTATTTGAGCAATTAGGTAGCAACTATCGAAAAACTTCTATGTTTATGTTTCTACTATCATAGTGTACTTTATTAATCAGACAAAAGCGTCAAGCCGAGATATGTTTTGTCCACATTCACACTGGCACCAAATATTTCGTAAATACTGTTTCAGAAGGCAATTGTTGTAGTGGACACTCTCCACTAGTGTGCTTACGCGAATTATACCTTCAATCGCAATCAAATTCACAAAGGAATTCCAAACTTGGCTGTCCCATAGCGTGGCGTGGAATTATTCGAGAAGCGGGTGAATCAGTAAAAAAATGACTAAATTCTTCTGGGAAAATAGTTTATGAAGGTATTATTCCGAACATGTGAAATATACCTATATTTGTATAATCTCCTTGATAGGCCCGTCATATAGAGAAACCATATTTTACAAGAAATTATAATAAATATTTCCTAGGACGCAGGTGACTTTTGCTCTGGCGTCTAGATAAATGTGAACCGAGGCTGAGTAGACATACCGAACGGAATCAATGCTCTTAGTGAGATCCTACAAGTGACAGACACAAGTTAGAGAGAGACTTTCTAATGTTTATATATTGTATTGCTGATATTGACCCTTAATGAGATTGATCAGTATCCATATCTTCATACTTTCGTTTGATTACTATCACATAAACCTGACAATTCGATAGCGGGATTATAAATGGCAAATGAACAAAACTACATCTGTGCGCCTCATGAGAGAGATCCTTAAATTGGGTCAAAAGTACCTGTTTTAAATTTGATGGAGACCTGGCCAACTAAATTAAGAGTATGTCTTGACTTGCAAGAAATATTATCTAAATGATATTCTAAATGAAACTATACTGCCGTAGAAGCAAAGGCTTTTTCAATTGCTATTGAGTATATAATCCCACTGCATAATATATGAATGGAGCAGACAACTATGCTGTACGAAATGATAAAAAGGTGAGTGGTATAGGTGCTCGTAATAATGCTCTGAGCACTAAGCTTCTTACAGTCAAGCGGAATATCTGAACAGGATAAATCAATTCACTGTTAATTAGTTGAGACAACATAGTATGCCAACGTTAACGGCACGATGGAGGTGAAGGGCGGGTAAATAAATACGTTGCCGTATGTAAGAAGCGATAAATTAAGATAGAAGCGCTTAAGTGTGGGATGGAGATATAATCTTGATACAAGCGAGTGATATTCATAGCATCGCCAGACCGTGGACGCATTCTATTACTTATCTACGGTCTCCGGCGTCTAGTTAGGACGAGGATACAGATAGTATACATAGAGGGAGCGAAGTTGTAAAAAGTTTCTTAGATGGTCACTAACCTAAAATGGGCCGAGCGAAAACATGGAAAAGACAGAACTATCAACAGATGACTATCCACAAAGATTGAAATAATCCGAGACAAGATAATAAAAGCAGGCTTTGAGAGCTCACTGAGTAGTTAAATACAGCACCGTCAAGATGTAGCCCGGTACAAATTTTAAAGGAGCGTGCGTTAACCTTACTGTGTGAGAGCTCGGAGATATGCGTGTAGACCTTAAGGGGCTCTTTCTGGTTGGTGAAGAGGGGACATATTGACATATTCAATAGCTATTCACGATTACAGCCATGACGTACAGTTCGTGCTGTTTAACACGGCATGTCTGACTTTAACCGCTACAACGAGAAGCCAACCGCACTTATGACGAAATCGATGTGCACACACAATAATAATGGTATAGAGCTGATAGAGAATAAAGGCACCTCTAAGTAAAACCTGACAGAACCCCGGACTGGCAGCGACCCCCAACCGTACCGCACTAGACATCAGCGCCTATCCTGTAGAATGGCGACTCAGTATACTGGTAGAAGATGACGAAGAAGCGGAGATATATCTATATAAATTCATTAGTATTGAATAGGGATGTGACTGGGGAGAAAGAAGCGGGGTTATAGAGGATGAGCCTCTGTGAATTCAGATGAACCGATGTCTAACACACTGGTGGCAAAAGCATGGATAGTACTCTATAAGAGGGCCCCCCTGCAGAGACGTTAAGATCATAGAAGTCAGCACTATTGACAGATCGGAACTTCGGAACGGGAAAACAGTTGTCAGGAGAACATCACCATGAGAGTGACAACTCAACCCTTACAGGAGTTAACGGTGCTACGTGACCGGCTACAGAACGATAGTAGTGCATATCGGGAAGAAGTTCTTAAATAAATAACACTTACTGACAAAAGAGCGGGAATATGCCATAATATGCATCAGAGTGTTAGGAGGAAGTACCACAATGATAAGAGATATTATGCCTTGCTACGAAGTTACTGGGGACACATTAAATGATGCTAAATGACGCAACGACAACGACTGATTAACACTGCTCATAGTTAACTAGGAAGTAAACAATGAGGAACACACTTTGACGAAATAGACTAACACCAGGCACGTGGCAGAATATGGACGAAACAGGAAAGACCTGGCATGCGATGGAGCTTTTGAGTTTGGACACCGTAGCATATCAGGCGAGGGTGATAAAACGCCATAGGAGCCAGAGAGAGGAGCGCGCAGAACGGAAGAATTCCAAAGCAAAAAGGATCAAAGACCCGATAGCCGACCCCTCTAGAGAAAAGTATTCCACTCCAGCAACTCTGTGCAGGATGTGAGTACAAAGGGATAGAGAAAACAGATCTGTGCATGAGTTATCTCAATCCTGAGACCACCCAAGATAGTTGCTACGTAGGCTGCAATACGGGTATGAACACAATAAGTGGTGTGTAAACGCTGATCAACAGGCAACCGTGGAGCGTTTAACGGGTAGTATATATACACTTTGTTTGCGGGGCATGATATAAGAAATCCATATTGACATACTCTGTATAAAAATGAACCTCAAGATTGAAGCTATAGATCCTATATCTAAATATGACACAAGTAATAATGCTAACAGAAAATTAAATTAATGATCCATAGAAACACCATTGCATAGAGACTATGACGACCATGGGTAGTATAAATACAATTACAACTGTATGATATGATTTTGACCTGTATGATGGGAAGGATACAACCGCTGAACCAGCCAAAGACCATATCTGCTTAAACATAATGAACATGTCCGATGTCCGAGAAACTTAAGCCACCTTTAGACTACATTACTATGGACCAAAACAAATAAATAAAGAACAATCTTCCGAGTTTACAAATTGGTTAGTCACTATATAGCATGATAATGGTAGACTTCTTAAAGGAAAAGCAGTGTAGAAAGGATAATCGCTACTTACAATGACAGATTAAGCAAATACACAATAATGCTTACTAATCTGTATGTCCAAAAGTGCGCTTGAAACCTTATTAATCAATAATTTGGCACTCATTACATTTCGATAAAGATGAATCATCTTCGGAAAACATTAAACCCAATATTTATTTAACATCGTATTATTGTATCATGGATATGGTTAGTGACATGACCGCTTTTATCTAATTAATCATAATCGCCACCGCAATATTAAGTTTAAGGAAAAAAAGGGGGGGGGGTTACTGGAATCATTGATGATGAACCTAATCGTGGTCCCCTGATATGGTCTATTGTAAAAACCTCTAAGTGGAAAGAATTCACTTAATACCAAAAAGAAATAAAAAAAGAAAAGAAAAAACTTTAGCATTAACAGTGATACATAGCTCTCTCCAATTGCCCACCTAGAGTTAGCGCCAAAGACCATTCTGCTAGGTTCTATCCTGAGACGGACCTGATAGGCATCCAGATTCCGTACCTATAAACCCCCATTTTTTTCACTCTAAACTTATTGGCTGTGTGTGGGTTATAATTAAGATAAAAGGACGTCACATGTTCATCTTTCCAATATTCTCTTAGTTTCAATATCAAAATCAAGAATAATAACAATTACTGGAAATATCATGATCATTTGTTTAAATGTTTACCTGTAACAACTATGTACACAATAGTTTGGCCCATCTACTGGTCAGAACCTACCCACGGGGAATCTTACCAAGATGTTACAATATTGGTACCGAGGTCCCTTTCCCTTAGCTCATACATCACCATGCATCTTAGTTTTCAAAAATCAGGCATGTGCGGTTGTAAAGAGAAGATTTTTGAACAATGTGGTGTCCTTTTCTGGTGAGCTCATTTTGCCACCACCCCAGACCTTACTGGGGTGACAATGAGACGCTGAATTCACAAAACTATTAATAGTGTCACTTTGACTCCCAAGTATAGTTCATACCAATTTCGAAAAAATTGAATATGGAAACTAGATAGTTCATAATCTAAGAAGAAGCTAAAAATGCTATCACAATTCGTAACGGACATGTTCACATCTAGGACCATTATCAGACCATACATGGGTTGAGCCCACACACCCTAATACCAAATTACCCTTATCCCTAGGATCAAAAAAAAATTTAAATTATAATAGAATAACTCCTCTGCTCATATCCAATTATCGCTTCAGTTTTTAAATTTAACTATCAATAGCATAAATGCAAAGAAGACGTCTTATTTTCACATATGTCCTTTTAACACACATTACATCTTATACCAAGTTTGACCCACACCCTGGGTCAGAACCCTACCCAGGGAAAATTACACCCAATTTATACAATTTTACGGTAGAGGCCTTCAACTGCTTACATCAAACATCTGCTTTAGTTATACTCATCAAGGCATGATGCGGTTGTAAAGAAAAGATAGATTTTAATGTAAAAATTGTCCACTTTTGGGCAGTTTTTCCCACATCCCCCAGGACCCCAGGGGTGCAGAGCACCTGAAATTTTAATTACAACATTTATTGTACCCTATGGCGCCACAAGATGCTATCACTCCAAGATTTTGAAAAGAATCATGAACAGGTTGGTTTATTAAGAAGAAAGTTAAAAATGTATTTCATTGTTAAACACTCAGACACGACGCACAGACGCAACTGAACGAACGGACGGAAAAACCGATTGCAATAGGTCACCTGAGTTTAAAATCTAAAACGGAGGTCCCATGTCACAGCAGGTGTGGTACGCAAAAGAACCTTTACTGTTAAAAGCCATAAATGCTAAGCATAGGTCTAAATTTGCAGCCCTTCACCGGCAATGGTGACGTCTCAATAGGAGTAAAATATTCTCAACGGGACGAAAAACAAATAATCGATCAATTAATCGCTTATAAAATGATTTTTGTTGGACGGTGATGGCTTTTACAAACTTTACAAAATTCTTTTGAAAACACATCAATTTATATTTTAAATTACTTAAATGAGACTCAGACCTAACTCAAAGGCCTCACCCTACGGTTTCATCTAGATACACCTAACAAAAATTACAGGGCATTACAGAGTTCGATCGAGAGCCACTTACAAGTCCGTATACTTTTTCCTTCAGAATCCCAGCACTTGATAACACAGACCGGAAATCTGCAAGCGGAACCCTTGCTGCTATTAAGGTGAATTAAATGTGATTATATCCTTTCTATAGCCAAGCAGCTACAAAGTATAATTATTTTTCATTACTGGTGTCCCTGTGTGCACTAGACTAGTAACTTCGCTAGAACAATTACCTCTGACAACATATAAATATACCTGATAAAGCCCTTCAATACTGGTCGATTCTTGTGGAGAGTATGTACATGTATTTCCAATGTAAATTGAACAAGGAAACGCAAACATAGCATCCCTTCGCAACGTGTTTTCTATTTTTTAGGCAACAATCAATAGTGACCTTGACCTTTGACACTTGACAATCAATAGACTCCATCTTCTCTCCATAAACAACATTTGTGGAAGGTTTGATGATCCTCTGATGAATGCCCTTGCTTCTACCTTGTTCACAAGTTGCCGGACACACAGCTGCACGGCAGTGAAGCTATACTTGTGAGGGGATAATAAAAGAGATGGTGAATATTTATAGTCGACTTTAATTGTAAAGTAACTTAGTGGAAACCAACGACCATTGGGGAAATTGCGTTTTGAGATCCAACCAGGCTCATTACTATGTTTTTTTGTTTTGTTTTTTTTTTGGTTTTTTTTTTTATTTTATTTTATTTTTTTAGTCTTTTTGTTTTTTTGTTGGTTGATTTGGTTTTATATTTGGGGGGGGGGTTATTGTTGATGTTGTTGGGGGGGGGTTTGTTTGGGTTTTTTTGTTTTTGTTGACAGTGGGTTTTTTTATTTTATTTTTTTGGTTGTTGTTGCTATTTTGGGCTTTTATTGTTAGATTGTTTGTTTGTTTTGAGGGGGGGGGGGTAACTTATTTTTCCTTTTTTTTTTTTTGGTTTTGTTTTGTTTTTTAACAACAAAAAATATTCTGAAAGGAAGTGAAATACGTTTGTTTCCACTGAACATTTGGGAGTTTTTAAAATATCAAGGCATTTGTTTCAGAAAAGAAAAAAAAATATCTAGACTATACTATTTATACTGAAAAAACGTCTGAGAAAAAACATCATAAAGTCGAAGAGAACATTTTTCTGCGACACAAACAAATTCGGGCCAACAACTTACATGTATAGATGTGGCGCTATTATCACCACTGCATAACTAAAAAAAAAGAGCGGCAAAATGGTGTGGATGCTTGAGCATCAGATTGTACATGCAAGCTACGCCACTGTAAGGTACAATGATGATCTTGCATAGTGCTGTCGTTTTGATGCAAATAAATCATGGCATATCTAAATTAATCATTTTCCGATATCATGTATTCAATTTTGATTTCTTGATATTGAAAATAGAAGTATATGCTAATATGAATTAATCTATCAATTTCATGTTACCATAGTGACTAATAATCATCAAAAGGACACTGATGCCTGTCCCTGAAGCCGCTATGATGTGGCATTCAATGTCGTTGTCTGAAATCGACGTGCAAGCCGGAAGAAACGAGCACTGGACAATAGTGAAATCCGAAGAGAAGATACATTTCTTATTCCTGTCAGTGGCAATACAGGAGATAATGTTCTTTGTAAAATAATTTCTTGCTACTACAGTACAACAGTATAAAGATCAAATCGATTTAATTCCTCGTTTGTTATAAACATGCGCTGCGGAAAAGATCAAGGTATCATCATGGAAATCCAAGTACATACACTATACAAAACAGGAGAACAAATAGAGTTATAACCGGAGGAGTTACTGGTCCCGGTTAACTATGTAAGGATACTCATTATGTGATGCATATTTGTGCATAAGGTGCTCAGTTTTGTTTACATGGTGCATTTATTTCATTCTTTGTATTTTGAGCACTATTTACATGTAATTTATTTGTGATATGTCAAGTGATTTACAGAGGTAATTTTCTTTGTGAACAATTATATTGTGACTGTAATGTACTAACTTGTATGTTGAAATCCGTTTTTATAGGCTGCCACTTGAATTGTAATTTACAAAAAGTTTGTAAGTGGTTATATGATATTTGATCAGAATATTATTATATTTTGATCAATAAATTTTCTTTCAACATACATTTTAGTTTGTTTAGTTTTGATGGGTAGGTGATGGAATGAGGGGGCATAAAAAGAGTTATAACGGTAGGAATTACTAGTCCCGGTTAACTACTTTTCACACATTTGTGTAACATTGTTCCTAATTCTCAACAATGTACATCACTTAGTAAGAATAAAGAAATTACTGGTGCCATAACGCGGGATGTTGATTGTTGATTGATTGAAATTTGCGCACTTTTTTTTTTCTCATGCGATAATCCACTTGAGTTTCAGAACAATAACTTTGATTACCCCCATTTTCAGAAGCTCATTATATGTACCGGCTTTCATTCATTAATTCTAAAGGAGAAATAAAAAAAGGGAGAAAAATCATCAAAAAAGTCACTGTCAGAAATATGGGCATTTTAAATACCTGTTCTTGTGCTAGAAGGCAATACATAAAGAACGTGCAAACTAAGCGACAAGTTTGGAAACAATACGATTTGCATAATATTGAATTGGCGAGATAGGGTCGTAAATTTTTCCCCCGAGTTAATACTAATGATTCAATAAAGCACGACTCAAAGCAATTTCTATCAATCCTGATTGATTATTCATTAATTTCGTAGTTACTGTCCCCGTTTGACCCCTCCAAATTCACAGTATTGCATCGGTTTTAATGAACGAATAACTTATACAAAACAAGGATCGCAGCAAGTGTTCAGAGCCCACTTGAATGAGATACTCTCTCCTAAACAGAGTAATTAAAGACATTTCAACATAAATAGCCGATATCTCCATTGGGACGCCGGTTTTCTGTGGCAGACGGTGAAAGCAGGGAATGAAGAACAGTAGCGAAGTAATGTAGAGGAAACGTGATTTCCAATCAAACGTTAAGCGAAGCTGTTGTTCGTATGTTCTCTGCTCTTATTGGCTATCCAATTTAAAATCATGTTATTAACATTTCGGCGTTTCGGAGGATCTTGAACTTCTCGTGTTAATATTTTCTCAGTCACAATTTAAAAGCTTTGTAACAACACATCTTGATACCATTAATAGTTGAAATCGTATCTCTTCACGATTCAACGTTATGCTTGTATGACAATAGCACCGCGCAATAATTTAGCGTCTCAATTGCGTGACAATAGCGATGATATTAAGTGTTAGCTTGAATGACAATAGCGACGCTTCGTGATTTAATTGGTGTTACGTTTGGACGACAATAGCACGCGGTACGCTAACGAGTCTGATAATTGCGATGTTTTATGATTTTGCGTTATATTATGTATGACAATGACAGCGTTACGTTTGTTGTATGACGATATAGCAGCGTTACGTTTGTATGATAATTTGTTTTGCCTCGGACTAGAATGTCGCTCTCTCATTGGTGGAAACGTGTCATGTGACTACCGTCTAAATTTCTTTGTTTTGCCTCGGACTAGAATCGCTCTGTCATTGGTGGAAACGCGTCACGTGACGCCGTCTAAATTTCTTTAGACGGCGAGTAGCAAAATATAGACGGCAACATGGCGGACGTTACGTCTTTTTTAGCATTGAAACTAACGTTTTGTCATACAGTGCTGTCTATATTTGGTCCTCGACAAAACAAAACACTTATTAGGTTTATTACTGACTGTCTACAGAAATATGTCGGGTTGTTCAAGTCCATAGAAGGCTCGGCTTCGCCTCGCCTTCTATGGAATTGAACAACCCGACATATTTCTGTAGACAGTCAGTAACAAACCTAATAAGTAATATTAGACGCGTAGCAAGATATAGATTGGCAAACATGGCGGACATTACGTCTTTTTTAGTATGTGAACTAACTTTTCGTCATACTGTGCTGTCTACATTTGGTCCTCGACAAAACAAAACACTTATTAGGTTTGTTACTGACTGTCTACAGAAATATGTCGGATTGTTCAAGTCCATAGAAGGCTCGGCTTCGCCTCGCTCGCCTTCTATGGACTTGAACAACCCGACATATTTCTGTAGACAGTCAGTAACACACTAATAAGTAATAATAGCAGCGTTCGCGTTTGTATGATAATAAAGCAGCGTTACGTTTGTATGATAATATAGCAGCGTTGCGTTTGTATGACATTATAGAAGCGTTACGTTTGTATAATTCCAATGTCTTTTATTACGTTGGTTTTGATTGGATAGAATTAAATCGAAAC
>CAJDSM010003552.1:11150-27401 GCA_903981925.1 Ostrea lurida
TCCAAAATGGATGTTTAATTTCTTATAATTCCAATTTGTTCACTGTATGAACAATTTTAAAAATTTGAATAGTTCAGTGCGTTACGTTGTTTGTTTTTCATGCGCGTATTGTGACTCACGTTTTTGGATTTATTGATGTGTAATTCTCGTTTCGATTTAATTCTATCCAATCAAAACCAACGTAATAAAAGACATTGGAATTATACAAACGTAACGCTTCTTTAATGTCATACAAACGCAACGCTGCTATATTATCATACAAACGTAACGCTGCTTTATTATCATACAAACGCGACGCTGCTATTATTACTTATTAGGTTTGTTACTGACTGTCTACAGAAATATGTCGGGTTGTTCAAGTCCATAGAAGGCGAGGCGAGGCGAAGCCGAGCCTTCTATGGACTTGAACAATCCGACATATTTCTGTAGACAGTCAGTAACAAACCTAATAAGTGTTTTTGTTTTGTCGAGGACCAAATGTAGACAGCACAGTAT
This sequence comes from Ostrea lurida, assembly GCA_903981925.1. Classification (NCBI taxonomy): domain Eukaryota; kingdom Metazoa; phylum Mollusca; class Bivalvia; order Ostreida; family Ostreidae; genus Ostrea; species Ostrea lurida. Next base: position 11,646 of record CAJDSM010003552.1, read on the forward strand.
GACGAAAAGTTAGTTTCAATACTAAAAAAGACGTAATGTCCGCCATTTGCCATCTATATCTTGCTACTCGCCGTCTAATATTACTTATTAGGTTTGTTACTGACTGTCTACAGAAATATGTCGGGTTGTTCAATCCATAGAAGGCGAGGCGAAGCCGAGCCTTCTATGGACTTGAACAACCCGACATATTCTGTAGACAGTCAGTAATAAACCTAATAAGTGTTTTTGTTTGTCGAGGACCAAATATAGACAGCACTGTATGACAAAACGTTAGTTTCAATGCTAAAAAAGACGTAACGTCCGCCATGTTGCCGTCTATATTTTGCTACTCGCCGTCTAAAGAAATTTAGACGGCAGTCACGTGACGCGTTTCCACCAATGACAGAGCGACATTCTAGTCGAGGCAAAAACAAAGAAATTTAGACGGTAGTCACATTACACGTTTCCACCAATGAGAGAGCGACATTCTAGTCCGAGCACAAACAAATTATCATACAAACGTAACGCTGCTATATCGTCATACAACAAACGTAACGCTGTCATTGTCATACATAATATAACGCAAAATCATAAAACATCGCAATTATCAGACTCGTTAGCGTACCGCGTGCTATTGTCGTCCAAACGTAACACCAATTAAATCACGAAGCGTCGCTATTGTCATTCAAGCTAACACTTAATATCATCGCTATTGTCACGCAATTGAGACGCTAAATTATTGCGCGGTGCTATTGTCATACAAGCATAACGTTGAATCGTGAAGAGATACGATTTCAACTATTAATGGTATCAAGATGTGTTGTTACAAAGCTTTTAAATTGTGACTGAGAAATATTAACACGAGAAGTTCAAGATCCTCCGAAACGCCGAAATGTTAATAACATGATTTTAAATTGGATAGCCAATAAGAGCAGAGAACATACGAACAACAGCTTCGCTTAACGTTTGATTGGAAATCACGTTTCCTCTACATTACTTCGCTACTGTTCTTCATTCCTGCTTTCACCGTCTGCCACAGAAAACCGGCGTCCAATGGAGATATCGGCTATTTATGTTGAAATGTCTTTAATTACTCTGTTTAGGAGAGAGTATCTCATTCAAGTGGGCTCTGAACACTTGCTGCGATCCTTGTTTTGTATAAGTTATTTCGTTCATTAAAACCGATGCAATACTGTGAATTTGGAGGGGTCAAACGGGGACAGTAACTACGAAATTAATGAATAATCAATCAGGATTGATAGAAATTGCTTTGAGTCGCTTTATTGAATCATTAGTATTAACTCGGGGAAAAATTTACGACCCTATCTCGCCAATTCAATATTATGCAAATCGTATTGTTTCCAAACTTGTCGCTTAGTTTGCACGTTCTTTATGTATTGCCTTCTAGCACAAGAACAGGTATTTTAAAATGCCCATATTTCTGACAGTGACTTTTTTGATGATTTTTCTCCCTTTTTTTATTGCTCCTTTAGAATTAATGAATGAAAGCCGGTACATATAATGAGCTTTCTGAAAATGGGGGAATCAAAGTTATTGTTCTGAAACTCAAGTGGATTATCGCATGAGAAAAAAAAAAAGTGCGCAAATTTCAATCAATCAACAATCAACATCCCGCGTTATGGCACCAGTAATTTCTTTATTCTTACTAAGTGATGTACATTGTTGAGAATTAGGAACAATGTTACACAAATGTGTGAAAAGTAGTTAACCGGGGACTAGTAATTCCTACCGTTATAACTCTTTTATTGCCCCCTCATTCCATCACCTACCATCAAAACTAAACAAACTAAATGTATGTTGAAAGAAATTTATTGATCAAAATATAATAATATTCTGATCAAATATCATATAACCACTTACAAACTTTTTGTAAATTACAATTCAAGTGGCAGCATATAAAAACGGATTTCAACATACAAGTTAGTACATTACAGTCACAATATAATTGTTCACAAAGAAAATTACCTCTGTAAATCACTTGACATATCACAAATAAATTACATGTAAATAGTGCTCAAAATCAAAAGAATGAAATAAATGCACCATGTAAACAAAACTGAGCACCTTATGCACAAATATGCATCACATAATGAGTATCCTTACATAGTTAACCGGGACCAGTAACTCCTCCGGTTATAACTCTATTTGTTCTCCTGTTTTGTATAGTGTATGTACTTGGATTTCCATGATGATACCTTGATCTTTTCCCGCAGCGCCTGTTTATAACAAACGAGGAATTAAATCGATTTGATCTTTATACTGTTGTACTGTAGTAGCAAGAAATTATTTTACAAAGAACATTATCTCCTGTATTGCCACTGACAGGAATAAAATGTATCTTCTCTTCGGATTTCACTATTGTCCAGTGCTCGTTTCTTCCGGCTTGCACGTCGATTTCAGACAACGACATTGAATGCCACATCATAGCGGCTTCAGGGACAGGCATCAGTGTCCTTTTGATGATTATTAGTCACTATGGTAACATGAAATTGATAGATTAATTCATATTAGCATATACTTCTATTTTCAATATCAAGAAATCAAAATTGAATACATGATATCGGAAAATGATTAATTTAGATATCCATGATTTATTTGCATCAAACGACAGCACTATGCCAAGATCATTCATGATCTCTGTGAATTTATCGATGTGTAAACTCTGGACATTTTACTCACAAACTTAACATAAAAGTGCTTCGCACTTTTATTCAGTTTGTGAGTAAAATGTCCAGAGTTTACACATCGATAAATTCTTCTAAAAGAATGTTTAATCCTATAATGACAATAGAGCAGCGTTACGTTTGTATGACAATAGAGCAACGTTACGTTTGTACATGTATGACAATAGCAATGCTTAATGGTTTGAATAGTATGGCAATAACAATTTAGCGTTGATTTGTACAAAAGCAAAACCTTATGATTTAAATAGCGCTATGTTTGTATGACAATATATCATTAACCGTTGAAATAGTGATATTTGGCGTGATAGTTCTTATTTAGCGGCGTTGCATCACTACCAAATTAAGAAAATAAGCACATGGAACTCCGAAGGAATATCAATAGCGGCAAATAACGCAAGTTAAAAAAATGGCGGAGAAGTGATAACTTATCAAATATTTTGACAAAATTTTGAGAATTCTTTATATTTGGTCCATTAGAACGCTTGCAGTCTTCGCTCTGTTGTATATTTACGGATTAACTACATCTTGTCACGCCTGTACGTAGGAACACCAACGCAAGAGAGAATTTAATTGGCAAGCTTGAAGACAGCTAGAGCTGTTTACATCCCCTCTAACATTTCCATGGCATTAATTCTTCTGTAGAATTCCATAACCTGATAACTCGACATTGCTAAACTTGCGCTCCAATAACCTATGAAGTCTATAGAATAGGCAATAAAAATATGATTTAATATACGTGTTGAAATGATACGAGTCCGAGAATAACGAATTAGATATACTAAATGATTACTTGGATAAATATTTGAGAGGCCTTGGAAGTATCAGGTTTATATAGCCCAGTTAAATTTTTTCTTCCTATTTGTGGTCATTGCTTTCGTACAATGTACACTGTAGATAAACACCTGCCGAGAATTTTAAATTTCTGAACTTCCATTAGCGATTATCCCAAACCACTCCAAAACATCTCATCGCGCACATGAAGTAGATATCTAATTCATATTTGCATAAATTATATTTGAAATCTGTCGACAGAAACTCGTGATTTGATTTATTTCATTCAAAAGAAAAAGCCCAAATGTTATAAATATTCCATCAGGCCTGTCAATTTTTGTGGTTTTACCTTGGATGTTTATGAAGTTAGAATGTCAATAATTTCGACTGTAACTAATATTGATTATGCACAAGGGAAACAGCGTTTTGAAGTAAATAGATTGTCAAATTAAGAAATTTTTATGAAAAATTGTTATCACGAGTTTTAAACGGTTTAAACCACGCAACTGCACAATTACGACATTTATAATTCTTGCAATTACATCCTATTTATGAGGTTACAATGCGAGTAATCATAGAGACAAACTGAACCTAAGGTTTTTTAGTTGACAAATTGCTCAGATACAAAACATTATCAATACAAAATGCACTTGCATTACATGTTTCCACGAATTCCAAATTACGAAGCTGTCTAATAGGATTAATTTGAAGATATCTTTAGCCGATTCTTATAGAACTAAGTCATTCAGATAGTCAGTCCAGTATAGCTAATTAACATTATTTCATTAATCAATTCACACAATGTAACACACGTTATACACACACACTGTCAATCGCTGATACACATGTAAAATCATGCCATTGGCTATGTTTCAACATCTTATTTGTCAAAATCGAAAACTGATCTCATGCATAATTAAACATTCGTACCTTCGGTGAAAATCTACTTGGAAGGTTTACTTTGTATGTTATGTAATCTACAGGCGTTTTAAAAAAAAAAATCTGCAATTTTCGTATGAATTTGTTATGAATCACAGTAGAACCGTGGGAATGTACACAGTAAACGGGTTTGTAAAAAGGACTATGATTAACAACCGTAGCCCAGGAAGCCCGAAAAACGGGGGCAATTATGTCTGGGGCTTAAAATAGCTCCCATTTTGTAACAGTTTTTAAAGCAAAGAAAGCGTCGTAGCAATTTGATACGTAAAATATTTCAGCATTTATTTTCATCCATTCATCTTTTTTTCCCTACATTTACCATTCTGCAACTTATATCAGTAAATGTTTAAAAAATACTTACAATTTATATGATGTATGCCCGTATTTCTTTGAAGGTTCAATGTGGACCATTAAATCAAGATCTGTTTGTCAGTTGTCCACTACGAGTACTTCCTTAATAGGCCATGGATTAATTCCGTGTTAGGTCAGTTCGTCCAGAAAGCTTTTCTGTCCATTTTATCGACAGAAACCTGTAAAATAGGAAAGCATCACGCTGTGTGCCTTCCATAGAAAAAGAAATCATTTATAATCGATCTCTGTCTATTTATTGTCAATGTCAGACTCTGAGTCGAGTGACCACTTTTTGATGAGAGGAGAGGCATTTGAAAGTGTAAAATATGTTTATCTATTTCAAAGTTTTCAATAGGTACGGATGGTTAAACTTGAACCTGTAGATACTGTCGGAAGACGTTATTGATATAAATGTGTTATAACTATACGTATATTTTGAATTTGTTTGAATTTTAATTGCATTGAAGATGAAATAGCGTAATATCACATTTAAATCAGACTAGAGAGTTTTATTTTGCTTACCGATGTGAATCGTTGATGAACTGAAAGGAACAACGTTTTAATAATCCAATTCAAACCACACATAACCTTCAACATATAGTCAACATTCTCCCTGTAAGTACTTGAATACTTGTACACATACAATCAACAGCGAAATAAGCAAAACATTGACGGGATGTTTATTGAAAGAGATACTAAGTAAAGTCCATGTAGCAGCCCTTTCACGCTGTCGAGCACCAGCAGACGACCGGTGAATTTACAGCCAATCAAAAATGGGGGTTGTCACAATGAAAACAGAAAATGTAAGGTGAAGTGGAAAAAAATTACTGAGCCATGAAAATCCAGACAAGGATAATTGAATTTGGGAAAACAGGTACAATGAATACATATATATGTCGTTACAAACACTAGTTTGATGTCTGTTTAATGAATACTTGTACAAAGGGAGAGGCTGGGTGGTTTGTCCGTAAGAAATGTTAAAAGCTTGTTTTCTTTTTAGTGGAAAGTTCATAAAACACACATAAGATCTAATAACACTTGAAACTGCCGTTTTTACTCGTCTTCACTTTTAAAGTACATATCTTCCATCAAGATGAAACATTTTCCCTCACCTGGTAAAAAGAATTTCTGGTGATGATCTGTCAAATTTAAATGGATTGCAATAAATCAATACCCGAAATGTCTACCAAAATTCAAATTTAAATTCACATGAACTGAGAATAAGATTACAAATTACTGGGTACAACTTTCTATGAGCATATATACACAATCTAATACCACATTTTCATAATGAACGGAATGGGTCATAAGTTCGGAATAAATATGTCGGTATCTTTGACTTACGGTCACGGCCCGTGATTTGAAAATAACCAAATATTGACAACCGAACACCATAAACCCGTTTGAAGTTTTATTAGCATTTACTCAAAGTTTGAAATATTTTGACAACGTCTATATTCCGAAAAGGCTCATTTCACAATCGGACGAACAAGAGGCATATTTACCTTCAAAATAAAACACACACATTTAATATTCACGGAATAAAAATGAAATTTAAACCGCATGCATTTAAAAAGTGAGTACATACATGTATAATGAGCTATTTTTATTTTTATTTTTTTTCGATTTTCTATAGAAAGGAAATAAAATACAAGAGGATTTCTTTTATTTAAACTCTTTTTACTTGTTATTCATATGTTGTATTTTAATGTGCATTACATATATATTGTAATTTAAGGAGAGGAGCCAGTAAGTTGTAAGAACTTGTCTCCAATCCATTTGATTATTCAATAAAGTAATGTTCAAAACTAATAGATACAGGTATGTATATATCTGTATCATATGCACTTGTTTTTACAACTACAGCGCATATTCACGAGGAAGCAAACTTAAAAGCATTGGAAATGTACTATGAGTAATAATTTCAAACATTCCTTTCATCACATGTATGCGATTGGTTTCGGCCAATCAGATTTTGGAACGCACTTCGCAGTTTGAATAGTGAACGCAGTTTGGAAATCAAAATTGTACAGCATAATGAGTATATGCATAAAAAAGAAAATCAGACGGGAAATTAGAGGGTGGGATGTAAATGGTCAACTCCCGTCATTTTCACACAGTGTTGGAAGTTGGTCATAAATGTAAAGGCAAAGATAACGAACAATGATCAATCTCGTAAGGCTTAAATAGAAAACAAAAACAAGATTGGTCATAAATGTAAAGGCAAAGATAACGAACAATGATCAATCTCGTAAGGCTTAAATAGAAAACAAAAACAAGATTGGTCATAAATGTAAAGGCAAAGATAACGAACAATGATCAATCTCGTAAGGCTTAAATAGAAAACAAAAACAAGATTGGTCATAAATGTAAAGGCAAAGATAACGAACAATGATCAATCTCGTAAGGCTTAAATAGAAAACAAAAACAAGATTGGTCATAAATGTAAAGGCAAAGATAACGAACAATGATCAATCTCGTAAGGCTTAAATAGAAAACAAAAACAAGATTGGTCATAAATGTAAAGGCAAAGATAACGAACAATGATCAATCTCGTAAGGCTTAAATAGAAAACAAAAACAAGATTGGTCATAAATGTAAAGGCAAAGATAACGAACAATGATCAATCTCGTAAGGCTTAAATAGAAAACAAAAACAAGATTGGTCATAAATGTAAAGGCAAAGATAACGAACAATGATCAATCTCGTAAGGCTTAAATAGAAAACAAAAACAAGATTGGTCATAAATGTAAAGGCAAAGATAACGAACAATGATCAATCTCGTAAGTCTTAAATAGAATACAAAAACAAGAGTTGGATATGGTAGCCTCAGAATTTCAGACCCTGGGGTTTCTTCGATGTTTCCGAATCCAATGTTTATTCAATAAGTGTATTTGCATTATGAATGAAAATCGGAGGGGCGGATCTCCCAAACCAATATTAAAGAGGGAATGTACCATCACCAATTTTTTCTCTTAAAAGTTGATCTTATTCCGCAGTGAGTTATTCTTCTGTTAAAGAAAGAATCCATGCAGAGAAACTCATCGCAAAATCAGCGTTTAGATGTACCCTCTTAATGTATGCCACCCTTATAACTCGCTTTTTGCATCTTGACCGTTCATTTGAATTTTGAAATAAAAAAAGATGTACTAGTATGCATATTCATTATGCAATTAAATGTGTGTATTCCAAATTCAGCTTTTGATAAACAACTAACATGAAATGAACAATGTTTGAAAAACCATGATGTCAATGTTACCAAAACTAGAATCTTAGAGACACGAAAGAACTTCAATTGATCATTTTTAGTGTGGACCATCTGAAAATCCCACACTCACACCTTCATAAGATGACTACCTGCTTACATATTTAAACCATCAAAATACGCCCAGGTATCCACCAAATTACGTCTTGTCAACCAGCTAAACGCCTCCACTGAGGAAGAACAAAAATGGTCAGAGAGTAAAAGCTACCCATCATCATCGTACCATGTAGACTAGGGTTTAAATGGGAGTCTCTAGAATTTCCTAATTTGACGTAATTACATTGTGCTGTCAATCGGTTTGTTTATGAGTAAATTCCCATCCGTCAGGGACTGGACGGGTAGCCTAGTTGTCCTTGCAAGTGTTTTCCTAAAGTTGCCGGAGAACCGTCCTCTCCATTACGATACACAGAATGATAAGGGGCCGGACTTTTATGTTGCGATAACACTCCAGGCCATATCCTTTGTCGTGGAAAAATCTTTTAATGAATTTTGAAATTCAAAATCGTATTTAAGTTAATGGATTCATGACAAGTAGAATTATAAGATTGACAGCGAGACATTCTGCATTGTATTCGGAGATGACTTCAATTTTCTCACTGGCAGTAATATAAGGCAGTGCTTTTTACAGAGATCACCATGTGGTCCATTTAGAGGATAGTGACCGTTTGTGTACAACCAACCACGCCTGTAATACCATATTTAAAGATTCTTCTTGATATCATATTTCCAAGTGGTATAATGTAGGTTGATTTAAAGGAATTTAAACATATCTTAATTTAGAAAATTTATGTTTTCCATATACATGTAGGCCTATCTTTTATCCATGTCCAGTTTAAGTTGATTTCATCTTGAGGTATATATTATTAGATCTGTATTAAGGGAAGGATATGTAGTCCCTAGCTAAGAATTATGTATAAAGTCAACTTTTAAGTATTGAGGACTTACGGAATGTTGTGCGTGTGCGTGAGTGCATGCATAAACAAGAGCGCACATATTAGCTTGCCTAGTAGTTTTGCCATGACGGAATTTTCCCGGCTTGGCAAAACAACTCCGGAGATAACAATTTCTGCACTTCCTTTCCAAACCTCTTGCACAGAGTTGTCGGTCCTTTCTTAACCCGAATAATCCAGTCGTTATATTCCGCTCCCTATCGATCGCTGCATTAACCTCACAGTCGGGGAGAACCGGAGACGGGAGGGCTTGAATTATTCGAGTTAGTCCTTTCTCTGTCTTAAATTGTAAGGGAAAGACTCTGTGCAAGAAATTTGGTTAGCCTGGTTCCCTGTCCCATATGCTATCTGCTCCGCGTTGCAAGGGCCAGGTGGATTACAATCGATTCAGGGATATTTTGATTTTGCGCATGTGTACAAGTCGTCTTCTTCGATTCAAAAATTGATCATACGCAGAACATACGCAGAACAAGCTCTTGGCGTATCGAAGATAAGTTGAGAGACTACAGGGCGGATCCAGGAATTGGTTAGAAAAGGGGGGGGACGGTGGTTTTTTTTTCAGAGGAGGGGGGTCTGGGGGACCGCCCTTATGGCCCCCCAGTGGGTCCCAGAGGCAGATAGCCCTGGTGGTGGGGGGTTCCAGGGGGACGAGCCCACGGGAAGCTGATGAATTTTATTTGTTTTAAGAGTAAAATTACATATAAATTAAAGCTCATAAGGTGAAAGTTCTTCTCAGGGGGTAAGGAAATTTGCAAATTTTGGGGAAATTGAGCTCCTAAAAATCAATAAGAATTCCATGAGCTTCGGGGGCTTCGCCCCCCGGTTGGACCCCCCACCAGCGGCCTTGCCTTGGACCCACTTTGGGCCTGTAAGGCGGTCCCCAGATAGCCCCCTGCCTAAACTGAGAACTTAAGAGAAACTCACGTACCCCCCCCGGCTCAACCATAGTAAGTCTTCCTGTGTATAACAAAAAACGGGCCCCCTGCTGTTCGTGCCTCAAACTTATTCGAGTATGAGCCTAACCGCAAAACAAGCCTGGGTTGCCTTCCTAGCGGAAAATTTAAAAACCCCTGGATGATTACAATTTGGTTGGAATGCGTACCCAAAGAGAGAGGAGGCCCGACCTCTGGTAAGCCACCCGATGCGACCTAAAATAAAGCAAAAATATATATTAAGCCTAATCCTTCTGTAACATTTGCGATTGGTAGATCCAGCCTGCCTGGGCCTTGGCGAACCGTGCTGTGTGTGAGGACCCCCTAAAGGCAGGAAATTAAGTGTCCCCATATAGGGTAAAGTGGACGAGGCCGATCCTCCAGGGGGGCTATAACGCGAAATTTTCCTCCGGAGCCAGAGTGCCCTCTCCTCTCCCGCCTATGCACCAACTAGAAGTTCCTCCCAGAGAAAACAGAGGTTAGAAGTTGTGTAGCCCATCTTTCACCTCGAATTTAAATTCAAAGCAAACTCGTGCCCGGTGCGTGCGCTGTTCCCTGCGGCCCAACCGACTAAGTGGTGGACGGCTAATGCCCCAAAGCGATTATCGCAAGCCCCTATGTGGAGCCTCTTACTTACCAAGCTTAAATAAGATGCGACGAGGCACTGGGGTTATTGGCAGGATTTTTGACGAAAAGATTGTTAAGTGACAAACCCATTAGAAAAAAAATGACCGGACATGACTTACTTTGCTATAGATCCCCCCGCGGTTTGGAAAAGTGCCGCAGATAAAGTTCGCCCTCATGATGAATGATTATCTTTCCTCGGATTTGTATTGTGCCCAGAGGCCGCCGGGGAATGACTTGCCCCCCCTTCACTGTAGCAAAAAACCGCGCCACCTTAACTGGTATGAGCTAGCCCGTTGGATATGTGCGCTCTTGTTTATGCATGCACTGTCCCCTGACGCCCATGCTCCCCTTACCTCTAATTTTCACAACATTCCGTATCCTACATCCCTAAATCTCTTAATTCTACTTCCAATAAATCACCAGTTTTCGCCACCTTTTTTTTTATTAAGAGTGAGGTGCTTAGTAGGGGGCGGGTACAAACTCACGCTCACTCCCGGTCAAATTCCTTCTTATCCCCTTACGAAAATTACTCATGATAACGTGCCACCTGAGAAAAACTATACGCTCACAGGATGAAAACTCAACTAAACTGGGAACATGGATAAAAGAATAGGCAATCATCCACAACCATATTCGCAAGGTGTAGGTATGGGAATAAAACATAAATTTTCTCATATAATTGAAGATATGTTTTAAATATTCCTTTAAAACATCAACCTACTATTATATATTACTCTCACTTTTGAGCACATTAAATTAGTTGATCCCCAAATAAAATACAAGTCCAAACTGGAAATCTTATATATTGTTTTCTAATTTATTTGTGGATTACCAGTGTCAGCTCCCGGGAAAGTTGTCTTGGTTGATACACTTATCCCAGTTCTAAAATAACACAATCTATCCATTCATTGAAACTGGATCTAACATACCCAATTGTTGCAATATGCCTCTGTAAAATATCGTCCAAAGAAAGGCACTTGCTCTGGAATAACCTCCTCCTTACCATCTTTCCCTACCCTGTCCTCAGTTGAGATCCCCCATCATCCATCCTTCCGTAAGGTCATCCTCCTCTCCTGACCATTCTCATCATCCCTGCAGTAATTCGTCCTTCCTCGTTCTTCTCCTACCTCCTTTCAATTTGGTATGTAATGTAAATTCTTTGCTTCTCACCTATTGTGGGAACCGTTCCATGTTAACTTAATAAAATGTTAACTACCTACGAATTTAGTTGAATTTTCAACAATTCATTTTTAATTAAGATTTTCTCCACGAAAACAAGGATATGGCCTGGAGTGTTATCGCAACAATAAAAGTCCGGCCCCTTATCGATTCTGTGTATCGTAATGGATTAAGAGGACGGTGTCTCTAACGGCCCAAGTCTTTAGTAAAAAATCACTTAGACAAGGACAACAATGAGGCTAGCCCTGGTCCAGTACCTCTGACGATGGTGATTGGGGGAAATATCCCTACCTCTAATATAATCTTAACGACTTATAAACTTCCGCCGTATTTTAAAGACAGCACTAGTAAATTATTCGTCAGTCCACATTACGCGCCACAATTCCCTAGCCATGACTTTCCCTATTTTCAACAACCCTCTAAAAGTCTATCATGGTAACGATGATGATGGGTTAGCGTGTTTACTCTCTACCAATTTTTAAGTTCTTCCTCTGTGGAGGACGTTTAGGTGAAGTTGGACAAAAAGACGAATTTGAGTGATACCTGGGCCGTATTTATTGCATGGTTTAAATATTGTAAGCAGAGTAAAAAAGTAACATCCTTATGAAGGTCGTAGAGTGTGGAATTTTTCAGATTGCGAACTCCACACTTAAAAAGATTGATCAATGAATGTTACTTTCCTGTGTCTAAACTAAAAGATGTTTAGTTAATTTGAAGTACATTGACAAATCATGGTTTGAAATGTTTCAAACCATGCTTTCATTTCATGTTAGTTGATATTATCAAAAAGCCTTGAATTTTGGAATACACAGCATTTTTAAATTGCTGAATGAAATATGCTACTAGTACATCCGTTTTTTTATTTACAACGATAATCAAATGAACGCGTCAACGATGCTAAAAACAGCGACGTTATAAGGGTGGCATCACATTAAGAGGGTAACCCAAAATCTAAAAACTTGTTCTGACATTTAATGCGCCAATTGAGTTTTCTCTAGCATGTGTATTCTTTCTTTAAACTATTGTTAATGAGAATAAAACTCACGCCTGCGGAAATAGATTCAGAGCCCTTTAAAAAGAAGGAAAAAAATTGCAAGGTGATGGTACATTCCCTTTCCTAATATGTGGTTTGGAGATCGGCCCCTCCGATTTTCATTTCATTAATGCAAATACACTTCATTGAAGATAAACATTGGATTCGGGAAACATCGAAGAAGCCGCCAGGGTCTGAAATTCTGAGCTGGCTTACCAATATCCAACCTTTGTTTTGTATTTATCTTTAGGACTTACGAGATTTGCAGATGAAACAACGATTGACAATTAACGGCCAAACTAAACTACTTGTACTTACAATCATATTTATGACCAACCCATGGGTTACGAATTTCAGCTTTCTTCCAGTGCTCCGTCAAATATCTGTCCCAAGTACTTTATGTTAGCAATATTCCATTAGTCACGCCGTAATATAAAAGGCTGATGTATAAGTCTGCTCAAATTATCTGCCGATTAACGCAGAGAGCTTGTTCTGCGCTGATTTTACAGTTTTTGAATCCGAAAACAGGCTTTACTTAGAGACCAAATTGTTGTTGCAGGGGTTTACGAACAGTCACCGTTTTACTAGGCAACATTTTGCATATTACCTGTCGTTTAACAATTATAGTGTTTTTACCAAATATATCCTAACCATTGAGTCAAATTGCTGTCTGATGTGGTTCATAGCCATTCGTTAAGCGTTTTCACAACACTGATTGAATTAACTCCCCAAAGAGAAATAATTTAAAACCAGCGGACCTGTTAAATGCGCGTCATTTTATACAACTGCATCTACAGACTATCGGCCCTCACGCCGCGGGAATTGGATCAGACTGTGAACGATCAACAGGGGATGATTACATCCTCCTGATAGGCAACCTTAGATCCCATAATAACCTATGGTGTCGAAAAGTCCAAGGGAGGTTTCGCGGTGTAACTTAGGTCAACTGCTCTCCTGTTTTATGTAGTTTACTATTTAAGAACTTACGAGCCCAATGAAATCCCCATTCGCTGTCGTTATCTAATTGCCCGTTTGACAATTGCAACTGACCAAACTTCGCAAACACTGTTGTTTGAAAATGGTGACGGGAGTTGGACCATTTTACAATCCCACCCTCTAACCTTTCTCTCCCCGTTTTGATGTTTCCTTTTTTATCAGGCATTATACCTCATTTAATGCATGTACCCAAACCCTTTTTGACCATTTCCAACTGCCGTTCTGACTTTATAAAACTCAAGAACTGGTGACCAAGAATGTGCCGTATCTCATAAAATCTTGATTGCCGAAAACCAAATACGCGATACTACTGATGATGAAGAAATGTTTGAAGATTATTTAGCTCATAGTACATTTCCAATGCTTTAAGTAATATGCTTCCTCGTGCAGAATCTAAAATGCCCCGCTGGTAGTTGTCAAAAACAAGTGTAATATGTGATAGCAGATTAATACACAGTACCTTCCCCGACTTACGCATTAGTTTATTGAAAACATTACTTCAGTTTGGAACATAAATACGAAATGAAAAGATTGGAGACAAGATTCTTACAAACTACTGGTCTTCCCTCACTTAAATTTTACCACAAGATATATGTATGCCAGCATTAAAATTATACAACATGATTGAAAATAAAACAAAACAGAATGAAATAAAAAGAAGTTTAAGATAAGGAACGTGGTAAAAATATCCTTCCTTGGTATCTTCGTTTTTCCCCCTTTGAACTAATAGAAGAAAAAATCAGAACGAAAAAACAAAAGTCCCAAACATAACTGGCAAAAAATAAAAAACAAAGTACCACCTAAGTCCATCCTTAAAACTAAAGTACGATAAGTATGTGACTCACTTTCTGACTGAGATGCATCCGTGCCTTCTTGTCGCAGCATTTTGATCTCCCCTAATTATTTCATTTTTTTTATTACCAAACCCGGATTGAATTATTATAGATGAAAGGTGGTGTCGTTTAGTTTTGGAAATGGATTAAAGAATAAGAGATCCTGTCCCTTCGTTTCGGACCGATATTTGCTAAAGGAAAAATGTACCCTGGATGTTCATGTGCACTTTTCCTGTGAAATGATTCTTTACATAAGGACAGTTTGAACGGAATAAAATAGAAATATCTGTATATATTTGATAATCCGGTTCATTGCCGTCATATTAAAATATTTTTTCCAAGACACCCCTTTTGTAGAAATGTTAAATGTTTAAAAAAGGAATGAACAGCAAATCTAATAAAAAGTCACAGCGTCCACCCCACTTCCTTTACTAAAATACCCCCCCTAGTACTGTCTTCGAAAGACCATATTGATGGTTGTTTCCGGACCCCTTTTTTTGTATCCCATAATTAATTTTTTTCAAGGTTTATTTAGTCTAAATCACGGGGCCGGTAATCTATTTTAGAATTAACCAGATACAGTGTTTTATACCCTTTGTAAAAAGAAGCTCGAGTTCATTAGAGTCAAAAGAAAGAAAAATCAATTTTCTAAGATATACCAACACCACAAAACCCATAATCATCCTCACTCTACACACCCAACAATGCTTCAACCTCTGGCCACCCTATTATCTCGCACTATTGTATCACTTCACCAAACCGAATAGAACCCCACCTGCCCACCCTCCGCACTCCGACACCCCAAATAGACGATCGCTCCCACTGTACATGCTCATACTTATCCGCTCAGTTTCGGCTGTTAGAATCATACCGCGGATATAATGTATTTGCGCAATTGCAATTTATATGCCTTTGCTTAAAAATTATCTTGAGTTCGTATATGAGTGAAAATATATCTTAAGTGATGTGAAACCTGACGACAGTTTCCGTAAATCATCACGTAAATCCCACTATAAGTTACAGAGTGACACAAATTCTCGGTTCATTTAGCATAGTTCCAGCATTCATGTTTTTACCTGTACACGTTTGTGGTTTACCCTGATGATAAAGAAATGTGGTATTAATGTGTATTTTGTACCAAATTGAAGATGTCATTGCGTCCTTTGTCAAGAGATTCTGCCTCTTCCTTCTGTGTT
>CAJDSM010003553.1:9584-27585 GCA_903981925.1 Ostrea lurida
AAAAAAAGAGAGATGTTTTTATTAAATAGACGATCGGTGTACATATATTAGATGATTAGTTTTGAATATTCTAGATGCATTAAAATATGAGAAGGATGGAATCATAGCTGTTCGGGATTCACGGTATGGGTACACCCACTTGAAAGGATAAATTCTTATACACTCTAGATGCATAGCGCGAAGCCGAAAATAAGGTTTACTTAGGGTTAATGTGTTAATAGATGTGGTCACTCGATTCCCTCACCGGCCTGATAACACGCTATTGCACTATTTTATTAAGCCTGGTAGTTGGGTGATTTTTGGGGCAACTCGTGGCAACCGACGTAAAAGGGAATTTTCTTTCTACTATTGTAAAATGTGAAAATGCAGTTAAATAGATCTGGGTTTGCGGCGCTATTGGGCTGGTCAAGATAGGACAGGGTCAGTACGGCAATTGCTTGACACTAAACTGCACACTATACGGACATTTCCAGTCATATTGCTTGCATATGATCCTGAGGTATGAAGGCATACCGAGACTCCCCCCGTCAATGTCCCCGCCCTTCCCTCCTCCGCCCTCTCTCCGCTAAAACGCCAGGCATCCCCTAGCTCGCCTCGCCACAGCACACAAACGAAATCCCTGATTCCCCAAATCCGTTTGGTGTCACTTTATATAATAAACACGTTACGTTATTTAAATTAGCATGGGCTTTATCATTTTGGGGAAATTTTATTATTCGGTAGTTTTGGTCTTTCGCCTCCGGTTTTAAATTTTGAGAGTGACGACCCTAAGCTATTTCCGCGTGAAAAACTTATTGTTATTTCTATCTAGCTGGCATGTTTGAGCTTCTTCATCAAGAATTTCACAGAAGAAATAACAGTTGTTGAACTTGGATATTGTGGTATGTGTTTGTTAAACACATTCATTTTCTCCAAAAGAAATCCTCAACTCATAATGGAAGACGTGTCCAATGGAACTACCAAGTGGAAGTGGGTTTTAAAAAAAAAAACCGCACAATAATCCGCTTCAAGTTGTTTGAGCATTTTAATGTATGATTTTTCTACTTACATCAGTTAACTACCCCCCTTTATATAAATTAAGTGAGATATATTTAGAGTTCTAATGATATGTATAGTTTGAACTATTTAATACTCATTAGACTTTAGTATCTATGTTCTGCAATCTAGTATGGCCCTTTGGTCTAGAAACGTACCACATGTATTGTCAGGGGGAAAATTCTAGAACGTTCACACTTACCCCCCTTTCCCTCCCCCTTTCTTGGCAGTAACTTTTTCCACAAATCTGTTTATATTTCATAATGTAAATGATTTCTACTTGCATTTTGCATTCGCGCCTTTAAATAATAATAAATTTAAGACTTAAATGTTCTGTATTATGACCTATTTGTATATGTGTCAGTGACCCTTTGAAAATGTCCCAGGAAAAAATGTTTTGAGTCTGCATAGGCTTGCAATCATACTTTACCGCCCCCTTGCGGCTTTCTGAGGGTCAGGCCTCATATTAATCTCGATCTTCATGCAACCGGAAGGGGTCAATTGGCATTGGCTGTTGGGAAGAATACAATTTGCCCAATTGCCAGCCAGAAAGTATCAGCGTCTGGTCTCTCACATGCCTGCATGGAATCACTATAAATTATTCTGGCATTTGTGTTGCACACAATGTAGTCGGTCACACTGATACTGGCATATGAGTGATCCGCTAACTGAGGGATCCAATATGCCGCTGCATAATAAAATATAATTCAGGTTGTTAATCAAAGACACTTCATGGTACTTGTATTTTATCTAGCCATGAATTGTAAAATAATATATCTTGTTGGGAAGAGATCTTTTCCCTCTTTTTGAAAGCATTTCTAAACACTTTCTTGTAAAGTTGAATAAATGTGCCAATTCACAGAGGGGTGATACTTGTTAGAAATTGTTAATTTTGAAAAATCTTACAATGGGGCAATTAATTGATATAACAACAAAAATTTGTGTGACCCGCTAACAGCTACAACTCTAAATATCTTTTTAAAAAATGGTATGTATAACAGCTCAAACTTTTTTTTATAAAAATCCGAATTATCATATTTTTTTCCAGTTTTTTCTTCCCAAGGTCGAAAGTACATTTTTCATAAAAAAAATATCATTCATCGGTTATATCTGCATCTTTTTTAAAACAACAAAGGATACATTCGCTTTATTTATTATATCATCAGTAAGTAGATGTTGTTTTGGGTGTTCTGGGCAGTAACTTATGTAGGGCTTTAAATTTTATTTTTTGAAAAAAAGGGTGTGCGTACTCCCATGATCCGAATTGTTGTGGTTAAAAATGAACGGTAAGGTATGCTACTTTATTTTGCATGGGTCCTTGTGTGGTTAGTATATAAGGTGTTTTAGCTATTTAAAATTCCTTGTAAGAGAAAATAAAAAGGGTAAACAGAACTTTTTTAAAGTATGGGAACTACTTAGAGGATACATTCGTTTTAGGAAAAACCTGGAAAAATGCGTTCGTAAGAAATGATTAATGACTAAATTAACTGTACAATTGAAGGTGATTATATAAGAATTCCAGCATGCCCGACCTATAGGTTAACACCATAGAAGTGGGTTTTATTCTGACCCTGCCACGTCAGACAGAACGGATGCGGAAAAGCAGGAGTCTTAGGGAAAGTTACGGTCACTCGTCCGTCTTCAATAAGATTATCATCGCAAAACTCTTCTGGAAACTAACCCAAAATGTAGCCAAAATGTACACGGGCTAAAAAACTTGGACTAAGTCTAAAGATTGATTGACTAGGATATATCTTAGTTTGATTTAACGTCCACATGAGGAAAGTATTTCACGCTATAGGGAGATGAGAGATATCACCTTATTGCACAGGGTGAAGGGCAGCAAAAACTTTAGGCTGCTATGCTCGTGCACTATTCATGGGGCTTTGAGCAGGGGAGGGATCTTTTATATCTGTAGCCACCACTCCTACTGTTGACAACGGCAACACCACAAGGAGTTTTTCCGGGTCTTCATCCGAAAGACCGGGAACAACACATTCATCCTGCGCCTTGAAGTCGACGCAAAGGGGATTGCGTGAGACGTAACTCTATCTCGGATCCTCACGGGAACGGAATACGTTAAGAACAATCGATATGTAGTTGTGCAATAGTATAAGGAAATGATGGATCCTCCTAAAATCATGCCCTTCAAACTAGAACATATTGTTGAAAATTTCCATATATTATTTGTCAATCGCAACTCTATGAACTAACTGAAACACGCTAGTAATGGCAGTAAATAAAATCTTTATGTAGTATCTGCATTATTTAGCAAGGAAATATTTGGATCAAACATAGACGTAAATTTACTGGGGACTTATGCCCTTCAAAACCTGGAAAGATTTTATTTCAAATGCAAGAAAGGACCACTTCTCACTTGGGCATGTGGATATAATCGAAATAAATGCAATGAAACCCCTCTCAAATATGGAAATTGTTATTGCAGCATTATAAACATGTTATAAGTATTAATCAATAAGAGGCCCTCGCCGACAGGCCAACGTATTAGATGTTCAGTGAACAATTTACTATTTATTAATTCAAACAACACTGAACGGTTATACTTCCAAATCACATAACCTAGTAATTAACAACTACATATAAAACTATAATAAATTTCGGGTCACCATACCTTGTATTCTAGTTATTACATAATGGTCACCCACTACAAAATTATTATTCTTTATTGGTAAAATTTTAATCAAAAAAAAACTCGGGTATATTAATTTAATTATACATGAAATGTAAACAAATTAATAAATTAAAATCCCTTAATTGTAAAAAACGAAATTCCATTAAGCTCTTGGGGTTGGTTATGCCCAGTCCAGTTTAAAAGGTTGAGAGGTAATGGACAGTATACTTGGTTTAGGATTAGGTAATGTAGGGCTAAGAAATACCCATTTGACACGCATGGAACATCAACTTTATACCAATTTCTAACCAGATTTATAGCGAGAGGGAATTTCTTGTTGGGTATAATTAAGGCCAATTGGTTTATTCATTTTAGGTTTTCCACTTTGGAAAGTACCATTCGCAGGTTTTTGAACACTTTTGCAAATGTTTCTTCCGTAAACGTCGTACCGACGTTACTCCGAAATTTGACCTTTTATCTTTCTCATTTTGGTTAAACTAATCCAAGTTGGTCAATAATTTTCCATTCTTCGAAGAATTTAAATTTTTTGGTAACGATAACAAGCATCTATGGTAAAAAGAAAAGGTGCGGCAAACTTAAAAATATGGTCTTAAAAACTTCTAAGGGATCTTTGCGCCTCCGGTTTGGGGTTTGGGGGTCGAAATAATGGCCGGGACCACAATTCAAAAAAAATACAAAACAAACATATAAAAAAACTTAAAAAAAAAAAAACTAAACGAAGAAGCAAACAGAAGAAAAAAACTAAAACACAAACCAAAAACAGGTATCAAAACTTCCACCAAAGGCCCAGCTAATAGTTCTACCGGACCACGCGCAAGAATTTTCTCTTTTATGACGAAATGTTGACCCCCCGGTCATCTTTCCATGGGGTCACTATCGTCGTTAACAGGCTCCGGGTCTTAGGTTACGCTTATGGTACCGGCAGCATTCAGTTTCATAATGTTGTTTTCCGGCACCAGAGGTGTTTTTACTCAATGGTTTGGAAAATAAACGCCTCTTTGGAGCCCAGTGTAGAAAAGATCTTGAATTGCTATGTGTCAGTATGACCCATGCTGGGTATTCAGCCAGTGGTGTAAATATATTATGTTTTTTCTCATTAATTTCCCATTCCGTAGAAAGAATTAATTTTGATCAAGGTGGGTTTTCCCTCCTTTTCAGTGTCCCAGCACTTTTGCACTTTAGATTGTTTCTACAGTACATGAAATCGGGCTTGGCATGACATTTATTTCTGTGTTGTGGTTGGTGGACAGAACTGGCGGGTTTGTTTTTATTGTTGTAACCGTCATAAGCATTTCGAGTCAATGATTTGGGGACTAGAAAACCTTTGTTGCGTGTTTCCATACTTGGATCGATAACAAGACAAAAGTCGATGTAACACCCCCGCCCCCCCCCCGTCACCTTTGTAGATTTACATGAGTAAGATAATTATATTATACAGAAATATTGTCCCTTATAGTTTATAGGAATCAAACATGAAAAAATATGTTGTATCACCTAAAAGGGCTTTATTCTATGTGCAAATATAACTGTCAAAATCGTGTATCTAATTTACAATTGTGATGCTATTGTTTGCCTATATATACGCGCTACATGACGTGTGGTGATGTACTTAACTAACCCGTCATGAATTGATTCAAATAGCAGAGTTTTATATAGATTTAATAATCTATCCTTTATTCACTTAGACGAAGGCTCAAGTTAGTACTTTTAAAGAAGGTAATCCGCCGATAGACCGGCCTCAAATTTTTTCCCAACGAAAATAAAACCACGTGGTCAAGGTTGTCTGTCAACACTTTCAGCAAGCTGGTTTGCAAACAGGAGATGCCGAATGTCTGTTTCACACGCAGATTAGTAGAAAAATATGGTTAGTATCCAATAATCAATATATTGCTGAAACAATAATTGATCTGTTAGAACTCGTCATATGTCGATAAGGGCCCCGCCGAGTAGCACCCCGCTTGATTGGTGGCTACAACACATACATACGAGATGCGAATCCCAATCAGGGTACCAGTTTAAATGAGGAAAAGGAAATATTTTGTATTATTACATCCAATGTGTGTAAACATTGTGAATAAACTTTTAATTTCCTGTTATGATCTTTATTTTGCAAACCTTTCTGGAGATGCAAAATTTTACCAATATCTAGACACTATGTGAGTATGTCTTTTAAAAATTCGACATTATATATACTCAGGATCCCCCCCCCCCCACCCCTCCAATAAATAACAATGCTTCTATAATTACAGTACCATTCTAACTGCTTTAGCAAGAGTTCCCTTAAGGCTTTCTTTCTGCTGGAGGGATCCAGGTTTCCCAAGTCGTCCTCCACTCCCGTTTGCCAGTTTTGACAATACTGTCTTTTCTCACCTTCGGCCAATTGCCCTCCACTTTAATTTCCATTCTGTGGGATGGAAGCCAGTGATCTTTGCAAATTAATCATATATTTCTCAAATTAAAATAGAATATATAATTCATGACATTTCAATTCATAAGAAATCTAAATTCAAATATTTGTTATACTAGAGGAGGAAACACAAACACGTGGACATTTATACACCACCAATTTACCTCTACAACAATAAAAATGAATTATTTGTTAAGTAGTACATGCACTTTAAAAGTGAAGTAAAATTTAGTATAAGAGACACTGCAAGTAAATAAGAGAAACTGCAGGAAGATCCTAAATAGGATTTGGCAATACACCAAACATTAACCTGATGATCAAAACCAGGTGCATATGATCTTCAGTGTCAGTTCTCTATTATCACGTAAAGAATAACACGACTAAGAAAATCTTACATCCCAACTTACCCTTAGAGTAGCTCCTTAAAAATAGCGAATATGCAGTAGGCCTTAAATTACTGCTGGGTCAGGGTTCGTTCTGGTTACTGATTTTTCCATGTACACTTTTGCGACTTTGTGATGATTCCCCAAGCCAATTCTGAAATTGGATACATGCAAATTATTACCCTAAAAATTCAATCAATTATACCCTTTGTATAGAACTATATGAATGAGAAAATGAACCAACCTTCCAACTTGAATTTCTGTGAAGTTTCACAGCCAGGTCTTGACGTCCCAATTAACCAGGCTTTTTCCCTTTCCGCATGCCCTGATCGGTATGCCTCTTCCATCAACTTTACTTGGTCGAGGAAATTCTGTTTTTTTTTGCTGTAACTTTGTAATATTTAATATACCAGCATCAATACACATTACATATAAATATGATACTATATCATACAATATGGACAGGGCCTGTTTAGTAGATAATATATAGACATCAATATAAATTATCGAGTGTAAGTGGGGTTATCATCCGAGGGGGCATAAATAGTTTTTAGCATCCCTGAAGAATTTAAAAACTAAAAACAAAACAGGATATGTTTGTGAAACATGAAAAACCCCCGTATTCCACATGCCAGTGAAGGGGCTTGCCATAAGGCGATTTATGGCATGTGAAATATAAAAGGTCCTATCCCTTACCATTTAAAAAGTTTTTAAAATGTAGTTCAAAATCAAGGTCCGCCAACATTTTGGTACCCAAGATAAAATGACTGTCATAAAGGAATACACATGTGAAATATGAATGCCCTAATCTCTTGCCAATTCAAAGTTATATGTTTATGAAAAGTAGGTCAAAATTGAGGTCAAAAAGTTTGGTACCACGGAAAGAACTTGTCATATAGGAACATACATTGTACATGTGAAATATCAGAGCCCTATAAGGTTAAAAGCCAAAGGAAGATGCTAGGGACTATGATATATATAATTTATAACATATATTTTTAGAGTCATTACTTATAATTATTTATACAAATTAAGGCCATTGATAACGAAGCATCCGGATACAGCAATTCCGTTCCTGCATTTCGCTGCTTTTGTTAATCCGAATAACATTATCCTCCTTTGCTGACCGGTTTTTTTTTTTCGATTTGGAAGTGAGTTCTCGTGAAATATCTAATTTCAAGACCACAGTAATTGGCACATAATGCAGCTCTGATGTTCAGAGACGCCTCCAGCAGTAGTGATCTCAAGAAATTCACAGAGGATGTCTTACTTGAACATAGTTTTCTTTAGACTCATATATAAGGTGATACAAAATCCAATGAGATTCCTCAGCATCCCCTTGTGCGTGGTCGTAAGAGGCGACTGAAGTGGGGCGGTCATTTCGGATGAGACCGGAAAAAACGAGGTCCCGTGTCACAGCAGGGTGTGGCACAAAAAGATCCCTCCCTGCTCAAGCCTGAGTGCCGAGCATAGCCTAAATCCTTTGCAGCCCTTGTCACAGGCAATGGTGAACGTCTCCATATCCAGTGTAAATATTCTCAGAGTGGGACGTAAAACAGTAAATATATCAAATCAAAGATTAATGAGAGAAATGAAAAATCTTAGCATCTCTACCCATTTTTTTTTTTAGTGATAAAAAAAAAATTTGTCCAAGCAAGATCATCGACACGGACATAGGAAAGTCGGGCAACTATCCTTATCCCCACCTTCTTCCTTGCTTATAAAAGAGACAGTGACAATGGTGTATTTTCACTTACTTTCAAGAACAAACAAGTTAAAAAAAAAAAAGCCTAGCGGTAATGCTAATAAATGAATATATGTGTGAAATACTTTTCAAAGTTACGCTTTTAAAAAAATCAGTATGTTGGTGTTTTATTTAAATACGTGCCATTTAACAGTGTCATTTCGATTTTTTGTTGTATTTCTTGTCATTTTATATTAGAATAGATGAGGAAACTCAAAGGAAGTACCGCCGCCTCAAAATGTATATTCGTGCGAAAAACAACACGATGAATGGCAGTCTGCGTTTCTTAAGAAATAAAAACCGAACGTGGGGTCCGCGGTTTAGAAATATGTGTCCCTCCTAGCATCCCCTGCGTGTATCGTAAAAGGCGGACTGAATGAGTGGCGGATGCATTCGGGATGAGACCTGGAAAACACCCGAGGTGCCCTTAGTGTCACAGCAGGTGGTGCACGAAAAGATCTCCACCTGCTCAAAGGCCCTGATGGATTCCGAGCATAGGCCTAAATTTTGGCAAGCCTTTCGCCTTGTGTAATGGTGGACGTACTCTCTATTATGATTGATGAAATATTACTCGCTGTGAGTGATGTAAAAGAAGCAAGAAATAATCAATTCAATCATGAAGAAATAATACTTGATCTAGTAAATCCCGCCGATTGTGTTTACTGAGAGTGTTTGATGGATCTATGTTCCCCGTATACTAGTCACATGACCAGTGACATGATCTTGAATGACGTCATTGTTGTCGCCTGCCTATTTCTATATAACCGGTGTTTTCCAAGATGGCTTCGCAGTCAAAAGAAATTAAGCAATGAACCTCAAACAACTTGAAGTAAAAATTTATAAACGCGAGGAGCTCAGAAATTTGGTGAATTCAGAGACTGTTAAAAATATCCACATAAATCAACAATTCGATCCAGTTTTGAAAAAAGTTATTATGTGAGAGATGAAATGCGTTAAAATATGCCTCCTAAAAATGACGAACGGGCAGCAGTGTCGGATGAGACCAGGAAAAACCGAGGTCCCGTGTCACAGCAGGTGGTGGCACGAAAAAGAAGTGTCGGGTTGTAAGATAAAACTCCGTGAGCGAACCCATTACAAGATATTACGGATGATTTTAATATATGGGGAAGGTTAGTAAAAGTTTCACCATAAGACTGTCCAGAGAATTCTGCAGTAAAAATGAAGGTATTTCAGACGTGTTATTCGTAAAGAAAAATGGTTGCGAGGGATTGTCAACAGAAAAAAAGCGACTTTTGTGTGCCTTTGCACGGCGAAAATGGACAATTAACAATGAATGGAAGCAGGTCATTTTTAGTGATGAATCCCAGATCGTAATTGGAAAAAATAATCGTTTTACGTTTGGGCGTTCCGCGAATGAAAGCCTACCGTCCGGAATGCAATTGTCTCCCAACTCTGGAAGAAAGTGTCAAGTGATGATATGGGGTATGCGTAACATGCATGAGTTGTTGGGACTTTATGGAAGTCAGCGGTAATATAAATGCTGTGAAATATCAAGACATTTTAGAAAACAATCTCTGGGCCGTTTTAGCCCGTCATTTTCACAACAGACCTTACCGGTTTCAGGACGATAATGCACCTGTACACCGCGCACGAATAATTGAAGAATACAAACGGAACAACAATTTAAATTCATGACCTGGCCTGCATAGTCACCAGATTTAAACATAATTGAAAATATTTGGCTTCGAATTAAAAGGGAACTTCAAAAGACAGTCCGAAACATCAACACCCCAGATGAACTTTTTGATACCATTCACCGCTTGTGGGTTTCATACCAACCACAATATGTCCAGAACCTGTATAATTCAATTCCACGTAGAATTATGGCAGTCATTCGATCCAAAGGTTGCTTGACAAAGTATTAAAGTAAGTTTTATATGATATTATTATATCTATATAAGCCCCAAACTTTAGAAACGAATTTGTTTACAACATCCGCCATTTTGTTTCTTCGCGAATACTTTTGAAGCGGCGCTGTAACTTCTAGATAGTTGACTGATTGATTATTTATTGTTTTACGTCCCACCGAGAATATTTCTCTCTTATGGAGACGCCACCAATGCCGGTGAAGGGCTGCAAAATTTGGGTCTTTGCTCGGCACTCAGGATCTTTGAGCAGGGAGGGATCTTTATCGTGCCACACCTTCTGTGACACGGGGCCTCGGTTTTTCCGGTCTCATCCGAATGACCGCCCCATTCAGTCGCCTCTTACGACACACAAGGGGAAGCTGAGGACCTAAGATGATCAAATAGAGCTACATACTTCATATAGATATTGGTATATATTTCACTTTCGTCAGGAAAATATATGCAATTAACGTGTCAGAATTTGTATTATATGATTATCAGTTACTTATCTTTATTTCCAGAAACACTCATCGATACTAAAATTTATCGTATTGAATTTTCTCTTTATTTACATTGACAACAGTGCTAAATTACAAATGTTTTTTTTTATTTTTTTTTATTTTGTTTAATTTCTTAACTAAAATGGGTGGTAAGATGTGCAATCGATGCCACTAATTGCTTTTTAAAACATATTAGAAACCTTTTAAGATTAATCAAAAATTCAAACAAGAGGCCCACAGGCCTTAAAGGTCACCTGAGTATTAGAGCCCATACAGGGAGTCTCACATTTGCATTTTTAATTCTCAATAGGGCTGTGTTCATATGTTATCATCTTTCAAAATATGTAGAAAGTACAGCGCTGAAAGCCAAGAAACCATATTGCTACTTTGATGTCCAGTGCACTTGACCTTTGGACCCCAAATATAATAAAGAACATCTTCGTTCAAGGGTAGTCTATATGCATGATATGGTGACTCTACGTAGAAAGGATAGTGCTCTCAAAACCTGCAATCCATATTGCTTCTTTGTTGTCAAGTGCGCTTGACCTTTGACCTTTTGACCCAAAATTCGATAAGGAACATCTTCATCCCATGTGTAGATCATATGTCTGATATGGTAACTCTAGGTGGAAAGGCTAACACTTTAATGCCTGGAAAGCATTCTGTTTACAGACGGACCGACAGACATCCAGATTCCAGTAACCCCCCCCCCCCCTTTCCTAAACTTATTGGGTGGGTGGGTTACATTTAAGATAAAAGGCTTCATGCTTCATGTTCATTCCAAATTTCATTTAGAAACCATATAAGTTGATTCCTATGTGTTAGGGAGCATCTGATGGTAGTAGTCATGGACTGTATAGGGTGGTCCCGTCCCCCCTTAAATCGGAAATGCCTTACTCATCTCGAAAAACGTTGAGATCCCCACCCCTAAACCATATATATTTTTACATCCTTGTAGTCAGGGAGCAATCTGATTGTATGTAGGTCACTGACCCTACGGCATGGTCGCCGTCCCCTTTAAACCGGAAGTGTCCCAATATCTCGAAAAACCATGAGATCCCCACCCACTACACCAATATATATTCTTAATCTTTGTGTACAGGGAGCATCGTGGTGGTCATTAGTCATGACCTAACGGGGTGGTCCCGTCCCCCTAAAAACAGGGATGCACCTAATTCAGGCCCACTACTGAGTGCCACGCCCTTCGTTGGCGAGACTTATTAATCGCCCCGATTAAATGTACATCTTGTTAACTTGAGATCTGACAAAAAACAATAATCAACTTAATCAGTTTAAACTTAGACGTATGCAACAAACATATGACCCATGGCAGTTTGAAGGGGATCATAACTTCCATAAAAGTGATCAATATTTTCTGCAATATGACAACTACATGATGATGTCTTACTGTATACCAAGTTTCATTGAATTTGGTTGGATTATTTCAGAGGAGTTGCGATGACAAGATCATTTATGAAGCATTTTCGCAAATTTTCTAAGTTTGAAGGCGCTTACTTCGCATAAAAATTTAGAGGATCAATTTCCTGCCTAAATGCACAACTACATATGATCGTCTTTACTGTATACCCAAGTTTCGGATTAATTTGGTTAGGTTGTTTCAGAGGAGTTGTGATGACAAGATCAAATTATGAGGATTTTTCTAAGTTGAAGGACATAACATTCTGCTAAATTTAGAGGATCAAAATTTCCCTGTATATATACCAAACTACTATGATGTTCTTTAATGTTCATACTAGTTTGTTGAATCTTGGTGGTAGTTCAGAGGAGTGCGATGACCAAGCTTATTGGGACGGACGGACGGAGTACCCGACTCCTAGACCTGTTTCGCAGTTGGCGACGGCAGGTAAAAAGTGCTTGTGATTGAGCAGTCTGTTAGGATCTGTAAACAACCAGGCATATCCAAGGAACGGGACAAATTGCAGATCGTACGTCCGCCCATCAGGACGACATATTTATGCATCTCTGGAAAAGAATCCTTTTGTCAATTTTTATCCCTACTGACGTCAAGTTTTCGGGCAGACATATGCCTCTGCCGAGCACGCCTTTCAGCAATCAAACCCTTCGTTCAGGCTGACCCTAAACCGACTTGGGCAGTTCAAAAAGGCATTATACCGCCTTAGACGCCAAACGTGTGGAGGCCAGGTCCTAGTATCGATACGTTGGGTTTTCCATCAAAAGATTCAAATTGCTGTGATAATAGAAGCCAGCTGCAGCAGTGTTTCTCAATTCAGAGATCGTACTCAGAAGAGACAAAAAAAAAAAAAATTGGGGAAAAAAGTACAGAGAAACAAACATTTTGGTTGTTTGGGAAATCCAACTTGGGACTCGTACTGGGGTACATAAACGGCTACATCTGCTGAGACTGAACGAAACCGGAACATCTCAGTACTATGATGCCAACAAACTGGGCGGGTCAGAAATAGCTAGCATACGATATCCCTTGACGGTTATATGGACAGATTTTTTGACGAAAGGTACCTTTTAAATAAAATAATTTTGCAGCCGCGAAAAAATTCAAATGGATAAACATACTTTACTATGATTATTCTTATTCGTTGCGTTGGGCTTTCTTTATATGTTTTTCTTTTTGGACCCGTCCGTTCCGTCCGTGTTGTCATAACAGTAGTCATCTTCTTCGCACCGTAGATTTACTGCGCTTTCATCTGAAGGGATTTTACTGAAAATTTGCGGAAAATTAGTTAGTAATAGGTTAAAAAGCTTGGGATGGGCATTGATTTTTCAAAGTCATTGTTCAAGGGGGGGACCACTATATTGGAAGGGGGGCTTAGATGAGATTGATTTTCAGAAACATCCAGCTGTCAAAAGGCTGTGATAAGTGGAACGCGTGCATGGGATATGTGGCACCGCCTCACTAAGGTTCTTTAATCAGCCTGAGTTAAAGTCAAGTGGTTTCTAGAGCTTCCTTCCAGTAGGGAGGGGTTTGCTTTGGTTTTGATTCCATAAATCAACCAATATTATGTTACTTACATGTCTCTATGTCTAATGATATACATTCTATCATAAAACTAGTAATGCGAGGGAGAAGCTTTAAAAGCGAGGCATGAGATAGGAATTTTAACATTACTGTGGTTGATAGGCAAAACGAAATGGTGAGGGCCTGCAATAGGACCACCTTATTTGAAATGAATTGAATTACAAAAAAAAATAGACTAAAGGAATTTGATTTAAATGTTAATCAGACTTTGTTCTCTTACACGAGAGCAAAAAATTCCAGTCATTAAGTGACTGATAAAAAATGCGTCAAAGGACAGAAATGGCCCAGATTGCGTGTAAATAGTTCGTAAGACAGAAATAGGTGTCGGACAGGTCTGAAAACTGGGATCCCACGATATCGGGACCACCCGCTGGATGTGGAGATCAAAGGTCAATAGGGCTACGATAATTAATTGCTGAGGTCTAAAGTGTTACGGAATTTTTGTCTGCACTTTTACAGAATAACACTGGAGGAAATATTCTAAGCGGGTAACCAGGAAGTAGATGTTTCGGGACATGTCTGAAATCGGATCCACGATATGACCACCCACTGAAATAAATCTTAAAATGTCATGAGGCTACGATAAGTAATTACTGAGTAAAGTTGTTATTAGAATGTATTTCGCCCGCCCGCCCGCCATTCACCATTTTAAGCCGGGTTTTGCACTCGGGTTGCACCCGGCTAAACATTTGATTTTTTTTTTTTAAATGAGCAGTAAAATAAATCCGTCTGCGTTGGCCTTTGTAGATAGAAGGATCATGCAATGCTTGAACTAAACGCACATAGGACGAAGTTTCAGTGCTTCGCAATGGACTCTGAAGAAGGCACTAGGACCTCAAAGTCAGGTCATTCTATCCAGCTTTGCCTTTCTATCAATACTTTCATTGACTCTGAAAAAGTTTTAACTTACTGTCTGCATTGTCCTAAGGTACACGTTTATTTGAGCATTGCAATTGCATGTTGGTCCTGAGAAAGTAGGGCCAATATGAAGATATTCATCCAGTGCATGCATTTGGCTGTTTTGAAAAACATTGCCAACTTCAGCAGAGTATCAAAGCGTTGTTTACAAATGCTGCATTGAATGACACCTATTCGGGCCATTGCCTGCTATATAGTCGGCCAATGTCACTGCAATTGGATGACCCATACTGGTCCAATGCCTGCATTGAAATCACTGTTATATATCCCCATCTATCCCTTCTGTGTTTACGTATGCCGGACGCAGTGATTAACTGAACCTAAATAGGTTACAGAGGAATATGTTTTAGGTTCTCCAGCACAGCCGACAAAGCTTTTAAACAATATTTTTTTTACCTGCGTCGACAACGACGGAAGCAGGTCGATAGAGTGGGCACTCCGTCCGGTCTCAATAAATTATTCATCGACCAACTTCTTCTGAAACTACCGCAACCAAATTCAACGAACTTGGAATACCGTAAGATTGATTTGATTGATTTATTTCACTTGATTTACGTTCCCACCGAGAATCAATTTCACTCATGATATGGAGGACGTCACCATTGCCGGTTGAGGCTTTGCAAAATTTTAGGCCTCATGCTCGGGCTCACTCATGGGCTTGAGCAAAGGGAGGGTGACTTTTTCGTGCCACACCTTGCTGTGACACGTGACCTCGGTTTTCCGGTCTCCATCCGAATGACCGCCCCATCAGTCGCCCTTACGACACGCTAAGGGATGCTGGAGACCTATCTCTAAACCCGGATCCGCACTCGGGACGGAATACTTAAGAACATCATATGTAGTTGTTGCCAATAGTAGTATGAAATGTTGACCTCTAAACATGCCCCTCAAAACTTAGAATTTGTTGAAATTCTCATAATCTATCTTTCATTCGCAACTCCTCTTGAAATAACGTAAACCTGGTAGCAGTAAGAACATCTATATGTGTTCTGCATATTAGCAGGAAATTGATCATCTAAATTTATGGGAAGTTATGCCCCTCAAACTTGGAAAGTTTTCACATGCATAAAATGCCCCTTCCCGGCATGTGGAATACGATATGAAGGAAACCCCTTAATGGAACTGTTTTATTCCCAGCCATATAAACATGTTCATAGATTATCAAAGACCTCGACAGGGAACACCTTTAGTTTATATGACACCATTGTTATTTATTTTTCTATCTGACAGTTATAACTTCAACAACTAGTATTAGCACAAGCATAAAAAAAATTATCATATATGTACGACCACTATGATATCTGTATTACATGATGTACATTATAATAATTTATTCGTTATTGTAGAATATCAAACTGTACACGGTATGATAATCTATATACATGATGTACATTATATAATTTAAATTCTTATTTGTATCCTTATTCCTTAGCTCTGATGAGTCAAAGTTTAAGTTTGGAATTGCAAGTTATTTTTGCATAACCGGCTTGGTAGGGGGCATTGCCCCTTGACAAACTAGCAGTCAAACTACTTTTTGCATTTCAACAAACAGATAAAGAACGGGAATATATTGTATCTTGTTTGTTAAGGCCATTGGTTCATTTTTAGTCACTTGAGAAACTTCGGTGACCTATTGGCCAATCGGTTTCGTTACGTCGTCGCTGCGTTAACAAATGAACATTTTTAACTTCTTCTTGATAAACTACCAGTCCGAATTCTTTTTAAATTTGTACGAAGATTCTATGGACAAGGGGCACATAAATTGTAATTTTCAGGTCTTGCACTCCTTGGGCCTGGGGGTGGGTCAAAAACTGCCCAAAATGACCAATTTTCAAAAACAACCGCACATTGCCTGAAGAGAAGCTAAATGCATTGTGAATGTAGAGCAGGAAGCCTCTACCAAAATTGTAAATGGTGATCCCTGGGTAGGGGTTCTGACCCCAGGGTGGGGCCAAACTTGGTACATAGTGTTCTGTGTGTAAAACATTTGAAAAAATTTTTCTTTAATGCTACCGTGGGGGTCCGGGTTAGAAATAGGCTCCCAGCACTCCTTGCGTGTCGTAAGGCGAGGCTTGAATGGGGCGCGTCAATTGGACGAGACCGCAAACCGAGTTCCCGTGTCACAGCAGTGTGGCACGAAAAAGGATCCTCCGTGCTTCAATGGCCCTGAGTGCCGAGCATAGGCCTAAATTTTGCAGCCCTTTCGCCGGTAATGGTGACGTTCACCATATGAAGGTGAAATTCATCGAGGCTGGACGGAACAACAAAGGAAATTGTATAATCTTTAATGCTATTAAGTAAATTAAAATGAATGGAACAAGCATCGTGGAAGTATATTGGATTAGCATACATAGTCCCCTACCGATTACAAAAAATTATTGGACTGAACGAATAGTCTATATGCATATATATAGGCTAAATATCGATCATATATTTATGGTAAAGCCAGAATAGGTACAAGGACCATAAAGACTCAGTGAAATATGGATCGATTCAAAAACGCAAGTCTTGATCTGTAACTGGGGCTATGGGCAAAAGCAATGTACAAATATTGATTAATACAATATCTCAAGAGTGAGAAAAAAAGTGCGGAAAATGATAATTTAGTGAAATATTTTCTAAGTCCAAGGGCCATAACTTCATGAAATATGGACGATCGAAACCAAACTCGAACTTGATGATACTTGTACTTGGGCAAGCAATGTACCAGAAATTCAAATGAAATACGCAAGCAGTGAGAAAAGTAAAGTGTGGAAACTGATAATATTATTGAAATTTTCTAAGTCCAAGGGCATAACTCAGTGAAATAGAAGAGGAGTTGAAAACCAAACTCGAACTTGAATCGGTAACTTGTATGGCAAGCAATGTACCAAATGCAAATGAATATCTTGCAAAGCAGATGAGGAAAAAAGTGCGGAAACATCTTAACTGGATACAATAACCTAGACTACGAGGTGAATAATCCACCGGAGGGGACTAAAATCTGGAATGAAGCAGGGAGTATTCATATTATTAAGTGTAATTTTTATTGACTAGATAGAGTTTTGGTATTAGGGTGGGCCCAAAATGCCTGAAATGGTCCTATGATTGAAATGTGTTAACAATTGAACATTTTAGCTTCTTCGTTAACTACTACTGTAGCCAATTTCTTTCAAATTTGGTAATGAGGCATCTTTGGAAAAAGGGGCACATAAATGTAACTTTTCAGGTCTCTTGCACCCCTAGAGTCGGGGGTGGGGGGCCAAAAAACTGCTCCCGAATTTTCAAAAGATCTTCTTCTTTACAAACCGGCACATTGCCTGAAGAGAAAACTAAAGGTTGGTATGTTAGAGCAGGAAGGCTCTACCAAATTGTAAATTGTGACCCCGGGATTAGGTGGTTCTGACCCCAGGATGGGGCCAAACTTGACATAGGTGTTTATATGTAAACATTATAAAAACCCATGTCCACGTAAGCTATTCTTGTTAATTTTTAAGA
>CAJDSM010003556.1:0-13668 GCA_903981925.1 Ostrea lurida
CTTTGGGTTATGAACGTCAAATTTTTTAACTACAGATGGCGAACCACTTTCTAGGCCTCTCGTCCACAACCAGCTCATGCAATGGAAAGGCAGTCAGTGAGAACTGCCTCTAAAGTTAACTTAGAAGCAGACGTAAAGCGGTTATAAAGCAGTCATGGAGCTGTTTTCTAAGTTTTACATCGAAACGGTCCATAGAATTAGGACAGCTCTAATGGCTGTTCTTGTTCTAGAAAGCTCCGGTCAAGAATTAGTAACAGCTACTGGTGTATATAGTACATTAAACCGCCTTACGAAACTGTCAGTTCATTTGTAAAATCGCACGTGAATGAAATCAGTGTCAGTGGATAAATCCGCCTGGTGAAATTAAATAAACTTCCTTGTTTACATAACGACAGAGAAATAGATTTATCAATATTACGAAAATATCAAAAAATAAGGTTTGGTGTCAAATGGGCAATAAGTCGTGTATATACAACTGTTTTAACATAAGCTAAAATATTTTATAAAAAATTTACCGATCGGACGTTCAATCTGGTAAATAGACCTCCATTTTAATTATTTGTGTTGGGGGTGGGGTGAATTATATTTTTATAATTACTCAAACCCAGTCACATTGAAATGTAAGGAAATGAACGAAACGATAAAATAATTAATGAATTTCCCTCTCCGCATCTTAATATCTTAATGTATTCAACAATGTCAGTTTCCAAATTGAATTGAGGACAAACCATTGCGTGATCTAGTATTGCGAAGGCAGACGGGGAATTGTTCTAACTCATGTAGGCCAGTCCATGTATAAAGTTTAATCATGCAATTGATTCTAATCTAGACAGCTTTTTTCTAGAGTAGTCCAGGATTCTGCCCATGAACAATCAGGATTATATTTCCAGAGCAGTCGTAGAACAAGTTCTAGAGCAGTCGAAGCAGAAGCTGTTCTGAGTAACTTGGAGCAGTCGTAGGGCTGTTCTTAAGTGTAACTTGGGAACAGTCGTAGAAGCGTGTTTAGAGTAAGTCAGCAGGAACTGCTCAGTTTTATAGCTTAGAAGCAGTCATTAGAACTGCTCTTAAACGACCGCTTTAAGGTGTATGGGACTCGAGACTGATTTTGGAAACTACTGTGCAACTCCCCCCGAATCTCTCAGGATCACCTCGCCGAATTATCAAATGTAAGGAATACCGAAAATCAGCCGAGGGTTTTGCCGGTAGTATGGCGTCTTCTTATTTAATTTGATTTTGACGTCACATGCCAACGAACCAAACGGAGAACATTTGGCGAATTCATTAATTTACACTGTACAATGAGTAAATCCATTGGTTAAATATTTTCACATGCATTCTGGTCATAATATTAAGATTCAGAGAAGAAGAGAGAGAAGAGAGAGAGAAGAGAAGAGAGAGAGGAGAGAGAGAGAGAGAGAGAAGAGAGAGAGAGAAGAGAGAGAGAGAGAGAGAGAGAGAGAGAAGAGAGCATAGAGCATACATCCGTGTACGTTGCGCTACTTGTAAAATTTGGTGTGGATTTGGTTTTTATTACACATGTTAATGTTGACAGGGAAAAAATTCACGCTGAATGTTCCGAAATCTAACATGCCGAGACTTGTTCCACTTTATTTCGCAGTAAGCGGACTGGCGTGAATTGCTTAAATTTCCAGAGGATGAGTATGAACTTTTCTTTAATTTCAAAGCTTTTGTTTTTACAGACAGCGCTGTACAATATTTATTATTCTTAGAAATGTTCATTGATAATACCGCAAAGTATAATTTCTGTGGAAACGAAGGGGTTTTAATGCATTCCCCGTCTCTGAGCTAGGTGCAAGAAAGACCGAAATATGAATGACCTCTTGTTTTTCAACAGATTATTTACGAAAGTAAGTGATAAGATTTATATTTTTGGCTTGCGTATAGCTATTAAAGATCGAACTGTGTTATTATATTATCTCACATTCTCAGGCACAAGGGGGGGGCACAGGGGGGGGGGGAAGGGGAGGGGGGGTATAAGGGAGTATGCAACTTTTTCGGTTTTTGACGAAGATTTTGAAAAGGAACTGACGTTTTCAAGCAAGTTTAATTTATATTATTGGTTTCGTGGAAACAGAATCCAAGCCATGTAACTAAAAAGTAACTTTTTCTGCTAACACAAATAAAATTCTATTATTTCGCTCATTTTAGAGATGTTTATTTTTTTGAGAATTCTTTGGTGTCAGTCTCTCATGCTCTGTTGACAGGTCTGTGATATACTTTCGTCTTCGGCAAATGGCATATTTGTTATCATCTACCGAATGGAAACGAAATCACAAAACTAGCTGAAAAAATCACCTCTTTCTTGTACAAACTAAATATATGCTTCTCATGTTACTCATTTCTTTTGTACATTCCTAAAACTTGCTGATTTATATCAGTCCCTACGGTTTCCGGTTTAGGACACTGTGGCGAATTCTCAGTGAAATTATGATGTGATCCAAGCAAGGGATTATGAGCGTTCGCTGTACCATGGAACGAACGTCACGAAACTTATCTTAAAAAAATTCTTTTGGTTAAAAAACAAATGATGATGCTATATATTTTCAGTGTATTTTTAAGAAATATCTTTAAAATTCTCTCACAACCAATTTCCACCCTGTAAAACGGCGCTGATCGTTAAGCGGAAGAGTCGATCGCAACAGCGGATGTGTTTATTTTTCGCATTCCCCAGTGGGATGAAGGTGAAGGAAAAATGGCAATATCTTATTTTTTCCGAGAATTTTTTTAAACGAATTTGTGGGATTAATGGGGCAAATTGATAAGAAATCTATAGTATGTTAACCTTTGCTTTATTGCAGAACAATATCATTTTTCTGTGTTTGTTTCAATTTTCCAATTGATATTCCACTAATGCGTACCATACCTACTAATATGTAAGTAAAATTTTCATCACTTTATGATAAAAAGAAATTTTCAAATAGATAATTAATTTCTCACTCTTATAGATGTGCAAATTTATCTTCTTCTAGAAGGTACAGTCATATACCCACAATTTGAGAATATACGATTTGATTTGCATCTCTTCTGATAATTTAAATGCGCATCGGCAACCGACATAAAAAGCGATCGTACAACCCAGATGTGCGTGGGGATGCATGCGATCTGTACAAACTATTAGACAAATTGGTTGTCAACATAATAGTAAATATGTCACAACTTATATGATGTATAGTCGTCTTTAAACGTAAGGATCTCCTATTGGAAATAAGCACAAGTGCTTAAAAATGTCTGTCACAGCTCACAAAAATCAAAGTGATTTCCAACCTTTCTAAATACTTGGTATCAGTAAGGTTGAGGTATCGATCACTTCTTTCATTGTACGATCGCTTTGTAAACAATTTGTTGCGTTGCCCGATGCCTCTACTTTGAACATTTTTTTCATGAAAAAAATATGTCATTATACCCTGATAATTACACTTTTTTTGTTAATGTTAATATAAAGTTTATTATCATCTTGAATTTGTAAATATCAATTATGATTTTAGAATATAAGTGGAAACATGATAAAAATAAATGAAATAACAGTAAGGAAAATTCCGTATTTGTAAACCAAATTCGGGTCAATTAAATTCAACATTTACACACCATCCTTGTGGGAATAACCCGTGCTTTGTAGTTGTATTGTAGGTCTCATATAAAATGCCCCTCCTCTAATAATATCGTGCGAGATATTTAACACTAAATATAGCGTTGATTACATAAATAACTATAAAACTTACCGCATATCAAAACTTCGGGTAATGACTCGAATGGATCCGCGCGTGCCGATCGGCTTTCCGCGTAAACCGGAATCGGCTGCGTTTACAGGGTGAACTTTTAATTATAGCTTCCGTTTGTGACAGGCTTGATTAAATGGTGTTTTATTTAGGAAGGGTTTATTTGAATGGCCGTTAATCATGGAAAACCATAACACTCACGAACCTAATGAAATTGCCTTTTCAGAAAAACAAATACAATACTATATTTCATATTGTATATTTTTGATTACTTCTGAATTCATCCTTATACTTTCCGTTTTGGCAGTCTGTGAATTTGATATTTTATTAAGGTGAGGGGTGTCTGATGGTCCTTCACCATGACAACAGAACTAATTAACCCTATTTTAAAAAAATGCTTTTTTCAGATAAAACAATACAATCTATCTGATTTTAAGTATATTTCATATCATTTTAAATTACTTCTGGCATCAAAAGGAGTCGTTATTTCTTCTCTTTAGACAGACTTTGGAATTATGATGTTTCCAGGGAGGGTGAGTTTGACTGGTTCGTACATAAACAAACTCACAAACTTCTAAATAAAGAACTTATCTGTATCTTCAAACTAATTCACTACTATCAATCTTCACTCTGTTTTTGATTTTGATTAATTATTCCCATATTTCCTTTTTGACAGGCTTTGAAATTTTGACTGTCTTTAGGGGGCGGGGGGGCTGTTTGATGTCATCATACCATGGAAACGAACTCTTCACTATACCTACTATATCTAAAAATGCCTTTTTCAGATAAAACAACTACACTATTATCTATTTCAAGTATTTTTAGATTTTTTAAATTATTCTGACACCAGTCTTGTACTTCCGTTTTGACAGGTTTTGAATTTTGATATATCAATCAAGCGCATTTTTTGGTGACCGTTACCATGGAAACGAACCTGCAAACCTATCTAAAAATGCCTTTTTCAGATAAAACAACTACACTATTATCTATTTCAAGTCTTTTTAGATTTTTTAAATTATTCTGACACCAGTCTTGTACCTCCCTTTTGACAGGTTTTGAATTTTGATATATCAATCAAGCGCATTTTTTGGTGACCGTTACCATGGAAACGAACTCACTAACCTATAAAAAAAATGTCCATTTCTGTCAAAACAAATTCAGTGCTACCCATTTCACTCATTTTCAAAATTTTTTAATTAATCTGATCTGAGTCCCATACATCCTTAAGAGAGGTTAGAGTTGGTCGCATCTGTAAATTGTCTCGATTCAAAATCTGATCATACGCAGAACAAGCTCTTGTGTATCGCATAAGACAAGAAAAATACACACCATATGCAGGTGATGATGGAATATTCCTACATAAATATGGGAAGTTGACGATGGAGAAACTGAAATCGTCCCATTTGTCATAAAGTTGAGTTAGTGTCACTGTGCCGTTAATGTCAATGTTCCATAAAATATCCAAGTAGGAAGCAGACATGGAAGACTCTGTGTTATCTTTTATTTTTAATTCGCTGACTACATGTACAAAGATATTGTCAATGAGGATTGATTGATTGATTATTTGTTGTTTTTCGTCCCGTCGAGAATATTTCACTCATTTTGAGACGTCACCATTGCCGGTGAAGGGCTGCAAATTTAGACCTATGCTTAGCACTCATGGCTTTTAGCATGCGGAGTTATTACCAAGCTCATTTAAAATGCAGTAGTGATAATGAGCCTTGCAGACAAAGA
The DNA here is from genome assembly GCA_903981925.1 of Ostrea lurida. Taxonomy (NCBI): domain Eukaryota; kingdom Metazoa; phylum Mollusca; class Bivalvia; order Ostreida; family Ostreidae; genus Ostrea; species Ostrea lurida. Next base: position 5,472 of record CAJDSM010003556.1, read on the forward strand.
ATATTGTTACAAGTTTTGTAAGCTGGAAACAAAACATGTTTCTCATGTAACCTATCAATTCTTTAATCACTTCTGGTTTATGAAACACAAAAGGATAAATGGTGCATATTTGTGTTTGAATCTGTCTAATGTAAAGGCAAAGATAAAGAACAGTGTGATCAATCTCGTAAGTCCCAAATAGAATACAAGAGTTGGGCAAACACGGACCCCTGGACACACCAGAGGTGGAATCAGGTGTCTAGGAAGAGTAAGCACCTCCTGTTGACCGGTCACACCCGAGATTTTGATATTCTTATTATACTTCCGAGGGACACCAATCATTTTGTTGGAGCTAGTGTCCGGTATAGGCCTCACAAAGTGACACCCTTTTATACTGGGCGACATTTTAGCCAATATTGTATTATCTAGTATAGTCATGGAAAAATATATATCGAGTGACAAGTATCCTCGGGGACAGAGTGTCCACCAGCATAGATAAATACTCGATGGCTTAATGTAAAGGCAAAGTCAACTAACAGTGATCAATCTCTTACGTCCAAACAGAATATAAAATAACGAGTTGAGCTAAAACGGACCCCTGGATACACCAGAGGTGGGATCAGTTGCCGAGGAGGAGTAAGCACCCCTTGTCGATCGGTCATATCCGCCTTTTTACTTTTTGTTGAAGAAACAACTGTCTATAATGTCAAAAAGTATAGTAGTTATTTATCGTGCGGATAGGTCGTGTAAAGTGTTGGACAGTCATATGTTTTGATATTGTTTATTTGAGATAAGTCCTGGGATTTAAAATTTACTAGAATTATTCAGAATCCACATTTCATTTACAACTGAACACTTCTGCCATATGTTTTTGCGCAATAAGTCTGAAGTTTCTCCTTCACAGCTATCATTATTTTCGTAAGGGATTGGTGGAACAATGCTGGTTTTAGTAAATGTTCCTCCAAAACCCCTATTGCATGATTTTGAAGAATTTCATCTTTGGAAGAGCAGTGGGAGTATCAATGTGGAATTAATGCCAAGTCCGTTTAAACTACAGTTGTAATAATGAGACTTAAATACTAAGACAATGTTGTTACAAGCTTTGCCAGCTGGAACTAAAACATATTCCTCATGTTACCTACTCTGTTAAAGGGCTTTGATTTTCGCGGATAGTAAATATTTTCAAGCTTAGAATCATCTATATACCCAAATACATTGAACAACACTTCGCGATGATTTTTTTTCCGATAGTTGACATAATCGCGAATATATGCGAAAATAAAACTCACGCGAATATTCCTCCCTTTACAGTAATTATTTAATCAATTTCTGGTTTCGAAACCACAGAAGGATAGATGGTGCGCATCTCTTGACCTTGGATTTTTACCTACACTTAAAAAAGCTGGCCTATGGAATGAAAAGGTGAACATAAAGAACAGTGATCAATCTCATAATTTCTATATAAAATATAATTTAAGAATTGAGCAAACACAGACCCATGGATATACCAGAGGTGGTATCAGGTGCCTAGGAGAAGTAAACATCCACAATATAGGGTTAAAATTCTTGAAGGGAATAAAGATTTGAATATCCTTTAAAAATCACAACAGGTGAAGAACGACATTGCCAAGACGACTCAGGTGGGCGATGTGGACAATTGATCTATTATTTCAACAATGCGATGAATCATATAGCACAAAGTTATAGAATGAAATGCCCTTTACATCTAAATACAATTCTAATCAACATTCAGCTTCCGTCTTGCCGTAGTGGGTTGCATCTGTAACAACCTAATTGGCCATTTGTAAGTGGAAAGTGAAATGTTTTCAAGTCTAATGGGGCTTTAAGAAAAGACCCAATGGCCTGATCCGCTACCTGAAAGTTACACAAATTAGAAAACCTTAGTGCTATGAGTCAATGGGACAAGTGTGTACCTTTAAAGTAGCATAATCTGTATCTTTACGAAAAATTAAACCTTTCGGATTTTTTTTTTATGCATACATCTAATAAAGTTATGCTTTTGTTCGTAATTACAACATTGAAAGCAAAAAGATACTACAAAACAAAGCACTTATTTCTAATTATTTATGATATTACCAACCTATGAAAAACAACAAAGTCGCCTGAGATGAAGGCATGCGCAGTACTGTATTATTGTTTTGCGATGATTACACATGCACGGCCTTTTTCTTTTTGTGAACAATACAAAAAGGCGAAGTTAACATTGTGTCAAACGTAATCATAATAAAAAAACCCATACAAAATCGAGTGCAGGGCAACACGGACCTTCGACAAAAACGAAGGCAGGATCAGGTGGCCATGGGAGGAGTTTACGTATTACAACATATCATTAAGTAGGCATGTGATATATAATCATATATTTTTTGCATTAACAGTTCAGAAATACGTCAATATAAGATATTTACTACAAACATTTCAAGCGTGATTTGAATTTACTTCCATATAAGGAGATCGTGTGTTTATGACGTTCAATCTCCTCTTAAAGTTTCCATTTATAGAATGGCCGGACGGGTTGTAGACACGTTGTCTTTTGAGGCTTATTTCTCGCTTGTTGTTTACATTTTGACCGGACAGATTTCGTGGTTCACATTTTTACCGTTTATATATTTGATTTCCTTAAATAAATCACAGTGTAATGAATTCAAAAGATACAGATTATGCTACTTTAAAAATAGATACAAGTCATACGTTTACGTATATGAGAACTGGGAACTAAGATACGATGTAAAGAGTATTTTTAAAGATATGATGCTGGTTTTATCACTTTATGAGACATAGCGCCCTCTCCTGGGAGTGGAACCGCTGACACAGGGGTCTCATAATTGTGGTAGAGGTCTCTTTATTCGATTTAACTATGTACACAATTTGTGTGCAAGCTCTTTTAGAGTTTCGCAATTTGTTCACAGGTCTACATGCGCGTGCTAATCATCGCTACACAATGATCCCGTGCAAGATATTCAGGCGAGTACACAATCCAGGGGCGGATCCAGGATTTTTTAAGGGGTGGTCTACCATTAACTTAGTTTTAAAGGGGGTTCTACCCTCAAAATGAAAATGCGTTAGTTTTACCTTTCTGACGAAGGATTCCCCTTTGTTATCATTCCAATTGTAGAATCCCATCCAAAGCCTAAACCCCCGAACCGTGTAATGAATTCAAAATGCCTGCATGCTTAATATATCTATACTTATAAATTGTTTCCTAGATTTTTAAAAATTCACTGTAACATTTATACAACCCCACTCATGGGCTTGAACTCCTAATCAAAGAGCAGTGAATTCACAATTTTGGAAGAGGATTTCATGTTCAGTAAAACGTTTATACCGGGTATCCAAGGAAAACGAAGAATATGATTAAATACCTTACTATTTTCAAAACCTTCAAACCTTATTCATGGGCCTTCAAAGTAGTTCCACAACCATGCAGAAAAGGTCAAAAATCGAGAACGGGCGACACGACGGACGAGCGTGGATAGCATTGGTGAGTAATTTAGGTAACTTTGTTACTATTTGAAGGTATAATTATATTAAAGCTGTAATTAAAGTTGAATGATATGGGATTTTCCCCCATGCTAGAATATTGAGTCTACGGTTTTAAAATGCGGAGATATAACACTTGAATCGTTCGCAGAAAAAAGTATTACTTCAAATTAAATTGTTTGTATGTAGATCTATTCCATCACTCATCCCGCTTCTCTGCACCTAGACATTACCCAACTTCCGGAAGAATTACATTTTTGTACTATATTTGACGACGGGTAACCCCGTTTACTTTGTTTCGACTACGGGCTCACGGCGGGTGTGACCGGTCAGCAGAGGATGCTTACTCCTCCATGGCACCTGATCCTGCCTTCGCTTTTGTCGGAGGTCCGTGTTGCCCTACACTCGATTTTGTATTATATATGTTTTTTGGGACTATGATTGCGATTAACACATTTTTACTTCGCCATTTTATATTGAATAGTCATTCAGTCTGAAATTAAAGAAAAACAGCGGAAATGATAATGTTCTCATGTGGAAATCCTCGATTTTTTTTTTGAGGGGAGAGGGATAAAATGCACTGTAGGGAATGTATTCTTCCGCGACTCGTATAGACCAACAAAGGGAGAAAACCGTTTTTACCGTGTCTGAATCAATAGTATTAATTTGTGTAGAAATATTCTTCTCTCATGGAACCTTACTTTGAAATATGATTCAGAGAACATCGATCCGGCACATTCTGGGGAGAAGAAATGGTGAGTCATGCGTTCATTGTGTATTCATATTGATCCAGGGATGAAAGCCAAAACCAATATTGAACAAAGATGTAATATAATACTAAATTAGTACATTGTTCAATGGCAACAGACTGTATGATAAGCAGCCGCGCAGAGAAATTGCAGTATATCATACATGTACCTAAGATTAATTTTATCTGCAATCTCGAATCCCAGATTTCCCTTCTCCAAGACTAGCACAATTAAAAAATAGTATTGTGCTAAGAACAAAACAAATCAAAAGTAATGGAATTTAAGGATGGGGGCGGTAATTAACAAGCCCGCCTAAGGGTTTTTATGTGCGCCTGGTTTTTTTTTAGGCTACATTGTTACATGAACGGTGGCAGATGATGCCCCATCTTGTCATTTGTGGTATTTAATGATGGCTATGTTTGTTGATGATATCATGTTACATGTATTTTTAGTACCTGTACATTTTTTACTCTCATTGCTACGTGTTTGGATTATGTATCTTGACCATTAGGACTTAGGGACACTTGATAATCATCCGTATTGCTTTTCATCACGGGTGCATGATGTAAAATCGTCTAGGCTTTTCTAGTCAAACATTTTTTACTGAACTGATGCTTTCGGGCATAATATTGTCCCTAGTCTATTTTATTACAATGAACGTTTCGGTTCATCATTGCATTTTTTCTATTTATCCCGACTGTACATATGTGTGCCTTTTCGTCATTCATTGAATTCGTATCTGAATAAATGACCATTCCTTTTCCTTAACGTGGGTGATACTGTTTTGCTTTCTGGCCGACAAACCAACATAAATAGTATTGTGCTAAGAACAATAATAAATGTTTACATAATATTACGCGATTCATTGGATATTGAAGATAGAGTTAACATATACTTGAGGCCTACACAGAATACATGTAAGTAACCTTTCACCGGAAGTGAGTCGGGTATAGAGGGGATGGGAATTTTAAACAAAACGGTATACCCGCTAATCCCACCGTTTCCGTACAGTCATCGATTGTTTATACATTTTGTACATGTATGTACACGTGCAATGTGGTTGATTTGTGCTGCTTACATGTACGTTGTGTTGACACCAACAGACAAATCGGCTTTATGTGAATAAAACACCGCAGCTAAATAACATGCACTATGATCCCAGATTTTATTTTTAAAGTATTGAAATTAATAATATTCTTCCCCTAAAAATTTACAATACCATAAAACTCGTCATCCCCTTTAACTTTTTCCATGCACTACGATACCAATGTGAATGTTTCTGTGTCTTTCATTTCTAACTATAAAGTGTTATAAAATGTGAATTAAATCATATATTACTGCGAACATGGCCCCGCATTTACTAATATCGCCCAAAGGAGGATAACAAAAGAAAAAAAACTATTGTTTTAATCCTCACAAAAAGCTCGTCCGCATCCATTCTAACTAATGAATTTAGGTAAAAAAAAAATCACACATCGCAATGCCTATAGAATGAGGATATAGGAGATCTTTACGATTTACAAGTACATGTAGCATGTAAGCGCTATTTCCTAATGACAATTCATATTTTTGTAATGGTAATATCTGGTTTTAACCAGTCACTTTGCTTATTTAGTAAAACATGTCGCTGATGCACGATATTAAATCGTGCCACGGAAGTACGAGAGAGGGTAGCTAGTGTTGTATAAAACTTATACCGGAAACATGTAACACAGAAAGAACGATTATCGGCCTCGAAACAAAGTCCGCTACCCCGAGGTACAGTTCATTGGCGGATCCAGGATTTGTCGAAAGGGGAGGGGGCGGTTTTTTTTAAAATATGAACCACGTTTTCAGGAACTTTTGTTCATTGTTTGTGATTTTTTACCCCAAAACAGGGGTACCCCTAAAAGCAATACTAATGTAAATTGTTGTTTGATTGATTGTTTGTTTTACGTCCCGTCGAGAATTTTTCACTTATGAGCTACCTAGAATGGATTGCCTGCCCTTTATTCCCGACGCCCCCCTAGGAAATTCCAAGGCAGGGCACCACCACCCTCCTGACAGTCGGGAAAACTACCGCAGGTTTTCGCATAGCAAGTGCGCATCCTAAAAATAAACCGAAACTTTGGCTTGAAATAGGCGGATCAAAGAATGTATACAAACCATGTTATCATAATAACATTACAGTACGTGACATTGTACTGGTCAGCTCGTTAGCTGTCGCTGCATTCCAATCCAAGCAATTTAAGTTGATTTATAATGCAAAGTCGAGGAGGTAAGAGTTCAGGTTTTGTTTCATTCTTGAAGAGATTCTAATAAATGTAAATAAATAGTTCGAGACTGATTTTGATTAGCCGCTTAGTGGGCCTACTGCGGTTGTAGATTCACGGTTATATTTCGTCTACAGAAATTGTTAGAAATGAAAAGATGTACTCCTCCATTCTATATCCTATATTAGCCTATTAAGGCCTTTTTAGTTTGAAAATAAAACTTGAATTTTTCTGGCAATTAATTGTTATCTTGACATCGACCTTAGTATATAGCTCACACGCCACTAAGGATAACACCTTTCTATTTATATTTTCCGTGGCGCGCAACATGGCTGGTGGTTACCTGTCGTCGATTTAGCGTGGCGCCTTTTCATCGACAGCGTACCAGTCTAATGAGCTACCGCGACCGATGTAAAATTTCAATACTGTATATTTTAAAAATGACTGTTAATAAATTTCAAGTTTACCGGAGATTGAACTGATGTGCCTATTTGCAAAACTACATGTATATAATCCGCGTAGCGTATTAAAATATTTGCAAATGGACATTGTTCATCCATAAACTTGAAATTATTAAGTCATTTCTTATAATTAAATTTCCGACTGATTTTTGAAGTCATAAATCTGATTCGAAGCTGATAAACAAAATTAATTCAGTTCTAGAATTAGCCAACTGACGTCACAATAAGGAATCGATATTTCTCAACGAACATCACACGCCCCTCCGAAAAACCGAGTATGTTCCGATGCATTGTCTGACGGATTAAAATTTGATCGTACAAGTCAGGTTATACAGTATAACCATAAAATTTAAGGTTTAACGATATAACACTGAAAAAATTGTAATAGAAACAGAAGGGAGACCGTGTCAAAATTTAATCATTCTATCAGTGAAACGAGCGGGCTCAACTCACGAACCTCCTGGTTGCGAAGCGAACGCTTTAACCAGAGCTACCGCGACCGGTGTAATCTGTTTTGTTTTTTAAAGATTATAACCTATCAAAAACCAACACAACAAATCTTTTGGGCAGGCCTGTCTTGAAGCACTCCAAAGTCAAAACCCATGTCAAAATATTTTCTTAAAATTAAGAGAAATGAATGCGTTTCATCGTAAAAATAAACTGACTAGTACATTAGCCAAAGCCCTTCATGAAAACAAAGCTTCACATATTGTTTTTATACAAGAGGACATGAAAAATTAGCTAGATCGTGTTCTATGTGGTACGTAGAGCAAGAGTTGGTAATCGCACACTTGAACACAAAATTATAGTGCGACGTAAAAGAGATATCACAACTAAAGTGACTTACACTATAATAATAATAATACGTGCGGGATGATTCCCTTCCATTTCACTACAAACACGTGATAATAAATTATTCTTGGATCTTTGTGAAAGTAGTATAATTTTTTGTTTTGTACATGTATATCTAATAAACTTCACAGGGAGCACAATATATACTTAGTAATGAAAGGTTTCAATTTCCATATGATTATCCTTTCTGTAAAATAAAAAAACCGCCTAGGTCCCAAGTACAATGCGTATTCCAATGCTTAAATATAGGTATTTTTCACTGTTCTGCCTGGCTGTTTGATATATTCTATGGCCGTTATATATAACGATTTAGTTTGCCAGTATAGCTGTCATTGGGTTAAATGCTGTTTGATGTGTTTCATAGTAAATGTTAAAGGAGTTTTATCTCGGATTCAAACTTTTCTAG
>CAJDSM010003560.1:72-13211 GCA_903981925.1 Ostrea lurida
TTTTCGGCGATTCATTATTCTCACAAATTTCAAAAGTTTTTGCCCCAAAACCTCAAAACAGGTCTCCGTGCAAACAATGTATTTATAATCCAAAGTTCACGACTTTGAGGAGAAAGACAATTCATTTTCATCAGTCAATATTATCTATGGAGAGCTGAAGGAGTTTCCATTTTGTCGATATATTGTAAAGAAAAATCCTGGTTTAGCCCCAAACTCGTCCATGTCCCAATTATCTATGTCAGACAATTGTTATAATTGATTGCTTTAATCGTTCACAAAATACTTGTTGCAAAAGTCAATGATATCTATATCGGATCTGAGAAGCGTTTCCCAATTTTCGGTGCATTATTTACACCATTTTATGTTTTTGCCCAAAACTAAAAAACGCCCCCACGTAGGAATGTCAAACAACCTGATTTTATAATCGAGGGACTATGTACTTTCAATATCTTTACGTGTTTGTTTGGCAAAAGTCAAGACCATTTATATTCGGACTGAGGAGTTTTTTCAATTTTCTCGCGTGATTCTTTTCAGCATTTTTCATGTTTTTTGCCCCCAAAACCTCAAAACGCCCCCACTATGGAATTGTCAAACAACTGATTTATTATCAAGGGACTATATACTTTCAAAATATCGTGGTTGCCAAAACGCAATGACATTTATTATCGGATCTGAGGACAGTTTTTCAATTTTCGGTGATATTTTCACATTGGATTTCATGTTTTTCCCCAAACTTCTCAAAACGCCAGCCACGCACAGGAATGTCAAACAACCTTGATTATAATCAAGGGAGCTATGTACTTTCAAAATGTAATTGTCTTGCAATAGTCAATGACATTTATATCGGATCTGAGGAGTTTTTTTCCAATTTTCGGTGATTATTTTCACCCAATTTTCTGTTTTTTGCCCACAAACTCAAAACGCCAGTAGGAATGTTCAAACAACCTGATTTATAATGGAGGGACTATTGACTTTCAAAAAAATCTGGTTGCAAAAAATCCCCAGGGGGTCCCCATTACCTTTACTGGCCCATGTCTATCTTTTGTGTGACATAATTGTGTCATAAGAAAATCTTTAAAAATTGTATATATCCTTGCATTACACAATATCTATTTTATTTATCTATCAAAAGATGATTCAAATTATAATTTTTTAGTCAATAGAATTTTCACTTTCTTTAACCTCCGATATCTCTCAATGAAATTTATGTTACTTAGTCTCCCAAAAAAATCATTAATACATAAGGGCCTTGATATAATGGAAATGTTTTTATTGATGATTCTGAAATAAAGGTAGTAAGTGCAACTTTAATTACATCGAAAAGGGTATTTTCCTTGAATATATTTAAATTAATTTTCAAAATATTTTGTTTTTGCACGCTTTGGGGTCTGTTATCTTTGAACTGTTTATAATTATAACAATAGTGAGGTGGTCTTATAATAATAGTGATTGGAATTATGAGGCATGCCATGGTACTAGAATTCACAGCATGGCTGGGTCAAGGTGATCCGTGAAAATAGGGGGGGGGGGGGGGCAGAGTCACAAATCTTTTTGATACGAGGAATAAATAAATTAAAACAAAAGATAATAGTTTTAATAATAATTTTTAAAAATGATAAAACAACAACGATGTGCAGGGTATGCAATGTAAATTACAAGTATAGATTTGTTCCAATCAATGCAGTACTTTGTCGGAGTGGCGGGGGTGCTCTATCTTTGTAAATTAATGCATGTACAATGTATATTAAAATGTTAATTCTTCTGAACGACCGTCTCTCTTCGTCTTTGCAAAACCCGCTAGACTGTTTGATATCTCTATCTGATCTTTATCGTGCCCACCTGCTGTGACACGGGGCCTCGGTTTTTCGGTCTTCATCGAATGACCGCCCCATTCAGTCGCCTCTTACGACACCGCAAGGGGCATGCTGAGGACCTATTCTAACCCGGGTCCTCACCATAGAGCAGGTAATCACCATACGAGACAGGTACCCTTTCAAACTCAATAAAACGTTCTGTCAACGTCAGACTTTAGACACGTAAAAATGCAAAAGTAAATTGTTTCAAAACATACAGCTGTACGTCTATATAACGTTGAGATCACGTCGGATTTTATAACCATATTTTAATCAAAATTAAGACGATTTTTGATGTCAGTTAATACCATAAGAGACAGATACCTTTCAAACCTCAATAATACGTTCTGTCAACGTCAGCTTTAAACACGTAATAATGCAAAGTAAACTGCTTAAAACATACGTCTATATTACGTTGAGTCACGTCGGATTTTCATAGCCATATCCTAATCAAAATTAAGACGTCTCTTTGACGTCTTTTTGATTAGTATCACATAAGAGACAGGTACCCTTTCAAACGTCAATAAAACGTTCTGTCAACGTCAGACTTTAAATACGTAAAAATACAAAAGTAAACTGTTACAACCATACGTCTATATTACGTTGAGATCACGTCGGATTCTCATAACCATATTTAGTCGAAATTAAAGTTCGTCATAACGTCGTTTTGATGTCAGTAATTACCATATAAGAGACAGGTACTCTTTCAAACGTCAATAAACGTTCTGTCGACGTCAACGACGTCGTGACCAATATCGACCATTCTTGAACGTTGTATAGACGTCGTGTGCCCGCTGAGAGAGAGAGAGAGAGAGAGAGTTTTCATTTGATCAGTTCATGTTATTTGGGAGGAAAGGATTTTTAACAATAATTTTGGCATCATGTTACACTCAGATAAAAATTGTTTTAATGTACATGAATAACTTTTCAACATTTACGTCACAGATAGTTCAATGTCATGATTATGAATCGTCACATCAGTCCATAGTGTTTAGGCCTCTCATCTAATGGGAGCAGACCACTTTGGAAAGATCGATAAAAAAAAATAAGTTCATGGTCCGTATCAAAAGATCCCAAACCCACTTCTGAGGATGACACGGAAAAAGAAATAGAGGTACATATACAACACTCAGCACGATGATCTAGAAAATGATGTCAGGAATATAAACAGTCGTTAGACAACTTGAAAGCCCTTTTAATCGAGGTGGTGCTTTCATGGAGCAGCAGAAGACGAATACGTCAACAACCAAATTAGAGTCCATGGATACGCAGAAATGCATTGAAGACGAGGCAGAGTTACGGTCCTTGGTCTGTAGTAAAAAGATGCTACAAATGATGTTTCAAGAACTGACGGCATTGACAAAGAATTATTTATTGTGATTCTTGAAGTCGCGTAAAAGATATACACGTAATCACAGTATGATTTGTCATGAAAGTATCGATGAAATATATGACCCCCAACAATCTACAAATAATGGCCATTCAAGAAATCTACAACCACAATTGGATACAAGTAGTAGAAAGGGCAAGACTCTAGGAGGTGGGGCGTCTTACGGGGATTGGGATTGATATGGAGATCTTTTTTGTTAAAGTCCCTCCATAGAATTAGAGAATCTGGATCTGCATGTAACGGAAGCGGAAGTGGGTACCAAGAAAAGACAAACAATCCCATCACGTCTTTCTCCGCCCAATCACAGAAACATTTTATTCACAGCGCGGCAGTTGGCTCTTCCAATGTCGATACAGCGCTGAAAAGCTCGCTTGTCAAAAATTCCCTTCACCATTGTGTGACAGAGTATTCTGAAGATGATATAGTTTAAACAATAGAACTACCAAACGAGACATCCAATCCTGTTGTTACCAAATCTATTCCATGTCAAGGATGTTGTGTTGATGAGACACGAGCTAAGGAAGAGACATACAAAACAATCTTTGCAGACGCGAGTCCAGAATTCTTTTTGATAAAATTATATATCATTACCCGGTAGTGATGAATTTTAATGAAAACAGCGACTATATGCTACCTGTTGGGAATGGTGAGAATGGTAAGTAAGTGGAAAGTTCCACTATGATAGGAACTCCTAGCACAGGATTCACTGTCAAAGTGCTAGAGTGCCAATCTTCCGACACTTCAGTTACAGCACTGGTCAACAGTGATATAGGAACAATGCGCAACATCAAGTGATCGTCTAGAAAAAGGAACTCAGTCTCAAGAAAGGACAAGTAATTAAGCAGATAACTGGAGATAGCGAGGAAGGATTGCGTATCCATGGGTGGACACGAAGAAAAAAACTATCAGTTAAGTTACGAAAGCCTATTTTAAAATTAGTAACATGTAAACAAATAAATTCACTTTCCCCTATCTCGTATTACGAGAAAATATTTCTAATTACGAGAAAAGGTCTCGTAATTATGAGATGATTTATCGTAATTACGAGAAAGATCTCGTTAGTACAAGAAAAGATATCGTTTATTAACGAGTTTTTTCTCGTTATTACGAGTTCTTTTCTCGTAATTACGAGAAAAGATCTCAGAAAAAGATCTCGTATACGAAATAATATATGTATATAAAGCCAAGTGAATGTCTTTTATGTTCGGTTTGCCAGGTTGGATTAAAAATACGATAACGTGTGTGTGTGGTGTGATTGATTTTGCTGTTTTACGTCCCACCGAGAATATTTCACTCATATGGAGACGTCACCAGATGCGGTGAAGGGCTGCAAAATTTAGGCTATGCTCGGCACTCGGGGCCTTTGAGCAGGTAGGGATTTTATCGTGCCACACCTGCTGTGTTTTTTCCGGTCTCATCCGAATGACCGCCCCATTCAGTCGCCTTTACGACCGCAAGGGACTGGCTGAGAACCTATTCTAACCCGGATCTCCACGGGTCGTGTGTGTGTGTGTGTGTGTGTGTGTGTGTGTGTGTGTGTTGTGTGTGTGAGAGAGAGAGAGAGAGAGAGAGAGAGAGAGAGAGAGAGAGAGAGAGTCTTTCATTTGATCAGTTCATGTTTATTTGGGAGGAAAGGATTTTTAACAATAATTTGGCATCATGTTACACCTCAGATAAAAAATTGTTTTAATGTACATGAATAACTTTTCAACATTTACGTCACAGATAGTTCAATGTCATGATTATGAATCGTCACATCAGTCCAGTTAGTGTTAGGCCTCTCATCTAATGGGATGCAGACCACTTTGGAAAGATCGATAAAAAAAATATAAGTTCATGGTCCGTATCAAAAGATCCCAAAACCCACTTCTGAGGATGACACGGAAAAAGAAATAGAGGTACATATACAACACTCAGCACGATGATCTAGAAAATGATGTCAAGGAATATAAACAGTCGTTAGACAACTTGAAAGCCCTTTTAATCGAGGTGGTGCTTTCATGGAGCAGCAGAAGACGATACGTCAAAGCAACCAAATTAGAGTCCATGGATACGCAGAACATGCATTGAAGACGAGGCAGAGTTACGGTCCTTGGTCTGTAGTAAAAAGATGCTACAAATGATGTTTCAAGAACTGACGGCATTGGACAAAGAATTATTTATTGTGATTCTTGAAGTTCGCGTAAAAGATATACACGTAATTCCACAGTATGATTTGTCATGAAAGTATCGATGAAATATATGAATCCCCCCAACAATCTACAAATAATGGCCATTCAAGAAATCTACAACCACAATTGGATACAAGTAGTAGAAAGGGCAAGACTCTAGGAGGTGGGGCGTCTTACGGGGATTGGGATTGATATGGAGATCTTTTTTGTTAAAGTCCCTCCATAGAATTAGAGAATCTGGATCTGCATGTAACGGAAGCGGAAGTGGGTACCAAGAAAAGACAAACAATCCCATCACGTCTTTCTCCGTCCCAATCACAGAAACATTTTATTCACAGCGCGGCAGTTGGCTCTTCCAATGTCGATACAGCGCTGAAAAGCTCGCTTGTCATAAAATTCCCTTCACCATTGGTGACAGAGTATTCTGAAGATGATATAGTTTAAACAATAGAACTACCAAACGAGACATCCAATCCTGTTGTTTACCAAATCTATTCCATGTCAAGGAATGTTGTGTTGATGAGACCGAGCTAAGGAAGAAGACATACAAAAACTATCTTTGCAGACGCGAGTCCAGAATTCTTTTTTGATATAAATTATTATAATCATATACCCGGTAGTGATGAATTTTAATGAAAACAGCGACATATATGCTACCTGTTGGGGAAATGGTGAGAATGGTAAGTAAGTGGAAAGTTCCACTATGATAGGAACTCCTAGCACAGGATTTCACTGTCAAAGTGCTAGAGTGCCAATCTTCCCGACACTTCAGTTACAGCACTGGTCAACAGTGATATAGGAACAATGCGCAACATCAAGTGATCGTCTAGAAAAAGGAACTCAGTCTCAAGAAAGGACAAGTAATTAAGCAGATAACGGGAGATAGCGAGGAAGGATTTGCGTATCCATGGGTGGACACGAAGAAAAAAGCTATCAGTTAAGTACGAAAGCCTATTTTAAAATTAGTAACATGTAAACAAAATAAATTCACTTTCCCCTATCTCGTAATTACGAGAAAATATTTCATAATTACGAGAAAAGGTCTCGTAATTATGAGATGATTATATCGTAATTACGAGAAAAGATCTCGTTAGTACAAGAAAAGATATCGTTATTACGAGTTCTTTTCTCGTTATTACGAGTTCTTTTCTCGTAATTACGAGAAAAGATGCTCAGAAAAGATCTCGTATACGAAATAATATATGTATATAAAGCCAAGTAAATAGTCTTTTATGTTCGGTTTGCCAGGTTGGGATTAAAATACCGATAACGTGTGTGTGTGTGTGTGAAAGGTGTGTGTTTGTGTGTGTGTATGTGAATTATTGCTGGTTTACGTCCCACCGCAGAAATATTTCAACTCATATGGAGACGTCACCAATGCCGCGTGAAGGGCGCCAATGTTAGGCCTAGCTCGGCAACTCGGGCGCCCGGTTTGAGCAGGTGGGATCTTTATCGTGCCACACCTGCCTGAGAACCTATCTAACCCGGATTCTCCACGAGGCGTGTGTGTGTGGCTTGTGTGTATGTGTGTTGTGTGAGAGAGAAAGAGAGAGAGAGAGAGAGAGAGAGAGGGGAGAGAGAGAGAGAGAGAGAGAGAGAGAGAGAGGATGAAGAGAGAGAAGAGAGCCGAGAGGCTTTTGATAAGAGTCCGCTGATCTCGACTAAATACAGCCGACCCTTTTGATATTGAGAAAAAAAAATTAACTTTACTAGCCTACATTGAAAACTGTTGGAAAAACTCTCCCGTAGAAAAGCACATAGCTTTACAAATGCCCATACAACGCGAGTATGCAAGAAATTGAGCATTCGCTCTGAAGAAATCAGCAGCAAACCACAGCTAAATATTGTTTTTAGAAATACTTCCAGTTATCTTACTATCTTACCTCACCCCACCCCAACCCTTTTCCATTTATCGCGGCCAGCAACAATGTGTTCCGATGGACTATTGTT
Source organism: Ostrea lurida (assembly GCA_903981925.1). Classification (NCBI taxonomy): domain Eukaryota; kingdom Metazoa; phylum Mollusca; class Bivalvia; order Ostreida; family Ostreidae; genus Ostrea; species Ostrea lurida. The sequence continues at coordinate 7,437 of CAJDSM010003560.1, forward strand.
TCCGACGACAGTAAGAACCGTCCTGCAAAAGATAAGCCTTGTATCGACATTAACGTCAGCGCGACAATATATATCTTGAAAAAGGAAAAGCTTGTAGGTATGTTTGGTATTCAATATCTTATTATCCCCTCGCAACTAGTTGCAGAGGGGATATAGCATCGCTGCCGTGCGGCTGTGTGTCCTTGTTATTCTCTTTAGAGAAGTGTCCATTTCTCTAAAGAGAATATGTCCGTGTGTGTGTGTCCGGAACCTTGTGAACAAGGTAGAAGCAAGGGAATTCATCAGAGAATCATCAAACCTTCCATAAATGTTGCCCATGGAGAGAGGATGAACCCTATTGATTTTCAAGGTCAAGGGTCAAAGATCACTATTGACTAAAATTCTTGTGAACAAGATGGTGGACACAGCATTCATCAGAAAATCATCAAACCTTCCACAAATATTGACAATGGAGAGAGGATGAACTCTATTGATTTTCAAGGTCAAAGCTCAAGGTAATTGACTTATTGCCTGAAAAATCCTTGTGGAACAAGATAGAAGAAAACAAACATTTATTAGAGAATCATAATGGTTCCCCATGGAGGTGGATGTCCTCTATTGATTTTCAAGTCAAAGGATCAATGTACTACTTTGACTGCTCAATATCTTGTGAACAAGATAGAAGACACAGCATTCATCAGAGAATCATCAAATCTTTCACAAATGTTGCCGATGGAGAGAGGGTAAACCCTATTGATTTTCAAGGTCAAAGGTCACTATATTGACTATTGTTTAAAAATCTGTGTTGCGAGGGATGACTACGCTTGCGTTGCCTTGTTAAAGAATAACTCGATACGCGTGCAATTTGAATTTTGGTACCCATATATAAAACATGTATTGAAACAAGGATGAAAATCGTGACCGTCTCGGCCAATCCGAAATGGGATAGGCTGGCTATTTATTGACTCGCCCTCGTATACCATAGGCTCTCCCCATGTAATTTTGTAGATGATCATACCTAGTCATAAATTTTCTTGTAAAATTTTACGAGAAAAGATCTCGTAATTACGAAATAGTTATCTCGTAACAACGAGACCTTTTCTCGTATTATCTCGTAATTTAACGATATCTGTTCTCGTAATTACGAGATTTTGAGGGTGACGAAGTGATATGCATTCAGTGTATTTACATACAAAGTTATTTACAAAATAGCAACACTGTAACCCAATCCCCATCTTCGCTCTTCATGATTGAAAGAGAGGCTTTGTGAATTTCATTGGCTTATATTCCTGTACCTTCATTCGGCCAACCTCGGCTGATTCCGGAGCCTACATCAAATTAAACTAACAGCGTGATAGTTCGCTTCAGTAAGCAAGCCAAATTTTCACATCACGATTTCCATAATGCATATTACTCATCGATTGGCGTGTTCTGATTTCAATGAATGAGAACACTATTTTGCTTATCAACAAAGTATCCGCCCACATAGATTAATTAAACAAACAGTATGATAGTCGCTTCAGTGAGGTGCAATGTTTCATAACATTTACTCACCGACTGGCCATTTGTCTCAATAGAATGAATACCGTTTTGCTTAACAACGCACTATCCGACATACCGCCGGTAGCACTGCCAATCGGATTGAGTTTGTTATGCCAAACATATTTCATTTATGTGAACAGATGGCCAGGTTGGTGAGTAATGTACGTTTTTGTAACATGATATGTGTTACGTTTGATAGGTGTTTGTGTGGTAGTGGTAGAAATCAGGCCTTCTATAGCTCTGGCTATGGGTTAACCCTTTAGCTCGATCGGTAGAGCACTGGACTGCTGTGTCGAGGTCCCGGGTTCGATCCTCAGCAGAGGACAACCATGTCTCTGTTACATTATTGTACGTATTGCACGTTTTAGGACAAGCATAGTCAGGTTTCATTACGTCTGGTAGGTATTATTACGAATGTATACGTCTCGTTAAAGTCACAGTCACACTGTCACGTTTCGGCATCCCGTCTTTACTGACGTTTTAAAACGTAGCAGCACCGCTATAGACGTAGGAAACGTATCGATGCGTAAATGAAACGCTATATAACGTGGCTATACGTAGATCAATCCTTCATCGATCCGCTTTATATTGGTCTGCTCAATAATACGTGGGCAAAAATCAAACGTAGATGAAACGTAGAAAAACGTACACGATACGTAGAAATGCGTAATAAAACGTAGCTGATGCGTAGAGAAACGTGAGGGGTTTTATTTGTTACGTGGAAAAACGTAATTAATCGTAGGAAGACGTAGTGGACCTTGGTTCAAACCTACTTAACTATATACGGGAGTAACGTATATGATCTATACGGGATAAAACGTGGTCTATAACGTGACGAGTACAAATACGTGATAAAAGATTCAAATCCTAGTAAAATGGTAATTAATAGCTATAGAAAACGGATATCCCTAGCATACGTAGTAAAACTAAACAAACGTAGAAAAACTGTTAAAACGTACGGAAAAATTTGGTCAGAACGTGGCGTTTTTTCCAAAAACCAAAGACTTAGCGAAACATAGATGCCGAGACGTGACAGTGTGACTGGGGCTTTAGGAAAATTGTGTACGAGTATAATTAGCTCTACGTTTTCGTAAGATAAAATTCAAAAGTGTCGGTGAGGACAAACTCACTAACAATATGATTTTTACCTGTTTATGTCCAGATCATTACATGTTATGAGCATAGGTCTATTTCAAAATGGAATTTGCCCTATTTCTAATTGAATTGAATCGATACATATATTTATATCCACCCGTGCATGCACAGGTTGATGTCTAACTAGTGCACTTTAGATTAAAAGATAAATCACATTTACACCCTAATAGTACACCTGTGCACACACGGCCTTTACCCCATTATATATTTTGAAAACAACTCAAATATTGAAGTCCGACATTGTCTTTGATGACGTTTACTTGCATAGATAAAGGTCTGTGACCAATATACCGGGAATCAGAAATGTTCAATTGTTCCTGATAGAAACAGACAGCCAAAAACAATACTGGTTTGAAGTTGCACTCTGCGTACGTTGCCTTATAATAAAATTTTAGAAAATGCCAGGAAAATTAATATCACTGTTTGTTTTATCATAATCTGGCTGGCTGCAGTAAGATGCTGCACCGAATCGATTGCTTGGAGTCTCGTCTGATTGGAGAACATTATGATCTGATGTCGCACACTATCGTCTGGTCATTTATCGTCTGCCAAACGTAGAGCTTCCATCTGGAAATAAACCGAGGCGTATCCTTGACAAGCACGGGAATGGAACCACACCCTCTTCTCTTAAGGTGAGAATTTTTAGTTTTACCACTACACCAGCAATTTTTCTCATGATATAGCAGAACTGTTAACACAGCGATGTAGAACAGGGAAACGTCACCTTAGATATTTAGAAATTCCAACAAGCAAGATTGGAAATTGGAGAAAATATTTCGCAATTCAGACTAGTTAACATCCTCACTTGTTGTTTTGAAAGATAAATTTTCATTCCGTGATCAAAAATAACATTAAACAACTTAACAGTTAAAGCTGATATGCTGGTTTTCCCGCGTTTTAATCTCGTGTGTATGAACGGCAACAAGAGTTTGGAAAAAAAATACAGTTATGCAAAATGAACAATAACAAACATACAGAGTTTGAATATGTGAAATGAATTGCATCCGTTGCAAAAACGAAAGATCACCGATGTAAAACACACGGTTAATGCAAAACGAAAACCAATTAAGCAGGTGGAGTGCATGTAAGTCAAAAATTGAAGTTTGCAGACAAGTAGGCCTAATGACAGTAGAGTCCAACTGAAATCTCGTTATTTACTCAGAATTCATTTTCCATGTAGATGTGTTGATTTATTATAGATATAAATTTTGTTATTACTATTAACTTAAAATTTTTGCATATATGATTTTTTAAACAACATTTTCGCCACCAATGTGGTTGATACGACATTTTCACATCGCTCAAAGTCGCGTATTCAAATTCCACTGCGGTAAACTCTCAGATGCAAGAAGATGGATCTCGTATTAAAATAAGCAGGGTTTAATAGTGATTCCACACCTGTAGAACTGCAAAATCAATTGGAGTGATGAACATTTTGTGTGTGCACTTTTTAGCTCATCTTTTGTCTGTAGTCTGTCGGTCTGTCCACAAACTTTTCACATTTTCATCTTCTCCAGAAACACGGGACCCATTTCAATCATACTTGGTGCAAATAATCCTTGGGTGAAGAGGATTCAAGTGTATCTAAATGAAGGACAAAGCCTCCATCCCCTTCACAGGGGAAATAAACACGATAATGCAAAATATAGGGTGTGGTCATTTAAAACCACTGGACCAGAAAAGTAGAAATTTACATGATGCCTTCTTGACATTGTGCTCATTTAAGTTTGTTAAAATCATGGTCTCTGGGGTTAGGGTAGGTCCACAATAGGGAATCAACGTGTTACATGCGAATATATAGGGGGGGTGGGGGTCTATAAGAATATCTCTTGCAATATTTAAGCTAAAGCTTTCATTTTGATACGCCCGCATAAAAAGTGGGTGTATTACCGGTATTTTAGCGCTGTCGTCCGTCTGTCCTTTCACTTTGTCTTCGCACTCCTCCTAAACCCTTGAGGGATTTGATGAAACTTGGTACAAAGAAAGATCACAATATGGAGATGTGCATATTGCAAGGGGAATGCTGTCCGATGTTTTTAAAAAGGAGTTAGGCCCTTGGACTTAGGAATTTTCTGTGCAAAATACGTTGTCTTCGCAACTCTCCTAAACCCTGGGGATTTTGATGAAACTTGGTAACAAAGAAAGATCACAATGTAGAGATGTGCATATTAATGTACAAGGGAATGCTGATGATAGGTCCCTAATGATACATGATGTACCGGTTTGGCGGTGCCCTATTTTTGTGCATATATATCTTTTATGGTAAGACATTTCATTTGATGCAATGGTGTGTGATTTTGTGACCTTGATCTGGAAGTTTGATCCACTTTCCATAAAATTCGGACCTATTCAATTATGTCCTGAGCTATTTAAGGTACCATAGATGTTTCTTAGCCTGTTTATACATTTTTAATGGCAAGACCTTTCATTTCATATCGTGATCTTTGACTTTGTGACCTTGAAATCGGAGTTTGATCTACGTTTAAGAAAATATAACTTATTAAGTATATCCGGATCTATTTTAGGTATATAGGGTTTTCATACTTTGCATATAGATTCTCTATTGTAAGACCTTGGGACGCAATTAACAGTGTTTGATATTTTGACCTTGGAGTCCAACCAACTTTTAAAAAAATACCTAATTAATATCTCGTAGACTATATATGTTAAAGACGTACATTGTGTATATCATTTTTTATAGCAAGACATTAGACCATGTGAACTTGACCGACTTTTCATACAAATCTGACCCATTCAATATGTCCTGAACTAATTAAAGAAGATGTTTCATTGCCTGTTCATTAATTTTTAATGACAAGACCTTTCATTTTACATCATATTCTTTGACATTGTGACCTTGAACTCAGAGTTTGACCTACCTTAAAAAAACATAACTTATTAAGTACTAGTATATCCGGAACTACTATACACCTCTATTATTATACACCTCCTCTTTATTATATACCTTAATCTCTCTGTTATTACACACCTCTGTGTTATTATACACCTTCTCTGTGTTATTACATCTGTATGGAATAACAGGCAAATCACGTACTAGGCTGGATATCGTCTTACCTCAGTGATCGTCAACAAACGGTC
>CAJDSM010003561.1:0-10504 GCA_903981925.1 Ostrea lurida
ACAAGGTGGTGGATTTCATTCTTTAAAATAAGGCGGGGATGCAAGGACTGTACTTTTGTAAGGTTTGAGAGATGTTGTTGATTAGTTGAACGTGCCCATCAATTCCTTCTTATTTAGTCAAATTTTGAAGATGTGAGGAACTCGGCGAGGTTTCTATGAGTTCACTTTCGTCCAATGCGCGGTGGAACAAAGAGTCTGTGATAGGCAACATCCACCCAATCATATAATCTCATTATTCCGGTGTCTGATGTGTTCCAATAGCCATTGTTAAGCCGTTTTCACACACTGATTTTACTACGGATTGCTCCGTTTACCTGATCAAAACTATGGGGTACGGCGGGTGTGACCGATCAACAGGGGATGTTTACTCTCCAGCACCTGATCCTACTCTGGCATTTCCATGGGTCCGTGTTTGCCCAACTCTTGCTTTTGGGTTTACTTCTTTTTAGGACTTAAGCAGATTGATCCACGTTCGTTATCTTTGCCTTTACATTGTTGCAAGCCGGTCTGATATGGAATATTGGTTTTTGGACTGGTCAGTGATATAGTCTGGAGCATGTCTGACCCCAGTCCGCTACGCTTCATTAGGGCCAGGTCTATTCGGCTGACATCTTGAAAATGCGCAATAACAATATTGCTAGGAAGTGTGGAAAATTGTGGTAAGTATTTTTGTTTACAGAATCGTTCTACACAGAGATTCATATTTTCTAATGACTGCATTCTGTACGAAAAATTACCGAGGAAAACGTTTTCAAAACAACTTCATTACTCGTGTAAACAAAAAAAAATGATCATCAGGAATTGAACTATAAAATATAATTGGAGACTACCGTTCTAAATAACTTCCAGAATTCCCGTGTAATTTGACCTCAACGTATAAACTACGTAAAACTTTATAAGAAAGAGGCAGTACGCGTAGTTATATTCTACTTTTATGTATTATTTCTATTTTTATATGAGAACTGTAGTGGACGAAAATGCACATTTTCCAATTTTTTTTTATTTTTTTTATTAGGGGATAATTTATTATTAATGGTTCATGATTCAATTTTTGCATCAGCAAATGCATTTGTTAATGCAAAATATATCGTTAGTAGATTTCATATCATTAATGGTTGCGACCGTGTCCCTTTTTATCAAAGGGGGTTAAAACATAATGAGAAAGGAGAAAAAAGCAATATGTCCACGACACTATATACATGCAAGAACCAAATAAAAAACGATAAGTTTAAAAACTCCGCCTGGGAAACTTTGTCACGGTATTTTCATTCTACACAATTCTGGACAATTTTATTATGAAATAGAGTCTGATGCAATAACGTTCACTTCATTCCAGTATTCAACATTGATGAGAGTGATTTATACGTTCTACTCATGATACAAGATATATGTATGTATGAATGAAATACGCATGCACCTTCCGGACGACAAAATTACACATTACACGGACATGGATACGTTCTGATGTAAACAAAAAAACTATTTTTCCATTTTTTAATGTTTACACATCTTCGCTAGCCAAGGGTGACGATACACGGTGTTTCTCTTTCACCATCCGTCTGTAGGCAGAATGGTTACCAGACTTTTAGTGTTAGCCTTTTTACCAAGAGGTCACCATATCATGCATATGAAAGAGAAACACCGTGTATCGTCACCCTTGGCTAGCGAAGATGATGTTTACAATGCTTAATTAGGGTATCTGTCATGGTCAGGGAAAAAATTGAATGTCATTTGTTGAGTTACAAGAAGATACAGCACTCTCAATTCTTTGTTCGCAGCTAGGTTAAGGTTTCCCCGAGAAAAAATCGCAGCACTGTACTAAATGTACTCCAGTGCTCTTCGCGGCATCTGACGTCACAATGTAAAATTGCGTCATAATGTTTACGTTGAACGTCATATCGTAGGGAAAATGTCATAATATTAGAGTTTCTTTTAGTCTTTATTTACTATGGCTAAACAAAGATAAAATGTATACATGTAAAATTTCACGTGAAATTATTATACAATTCACTTTTCCTTAGTATTTCATCACTCTCAAATTCTCGATATTCATTATGCGCAAATGTAATATCTACATTATATCGCGACCTTGAAATCGCCCCTTTTCTGCATCTATACAATGGACTCATTTGCATAAAGAGGGTTATCGCCTGTAAACAATGCGCCAGTTTCACGATACCTGCTACAGTCAGTTACACAATTTTGGAATATAGATTCTGCACTTATTTATATTTTTGAAAAGTGTTGGGTGCAACTTTTTACTATTATATCTTTAAGGCACGGTATCTAAAAGACTGTGGGCAACTCCGGTAATTTGCGGAGGGCTGTCAATATGTTTTATTGATTTTTACCATTTTCAGAAAAGTATGCACTTTCTCTCCTAACTTTTCATGTTAAGAAATTTTATATCTTTTTGAACTTATTAATAAATTCTCCGCTGGTAACACGCATATTGTGAAAATTTGGCATGTAAGAAGGGCCTGTTGTTGTTTTCCGAAAATAAAGTGTTTACGTAATTATAGCTGACGTCACGGGTAATTAGTATGTGGGAAATGTATGATACCCCGGTCACAGTCAAGGTATGGGAAGTATGGTCTCGGTGTTTAACCGATACAATTAAAATTGGCATTGTGAATTTGAGGTGTAATTTCAACACCAGAATATCACTGATTTTCTTATGGGAGACCTTAACGTAATTGCGTTATGTTAAAGACTTGTGCCATGTGNAAGAGAGATACAGCACTCTCAATTCTTTGTTATGTTAAAGACTTGTGCCATGTTTTTGTTCTCATAGAAATTGCTCAATAGTAAATGTCATGTTTAAAAGAAAATTGGATGTATGAAACCCTACATTTTTTTTATTTTGTTCAGAATGAACTTTTAATGTGAAAAATCTGCCTTGAATGAAACGTTTACTCGCCTATTTAACAATATGTAAACAAAAACATGGCATGAGACTTCTTTACAAAACAAAGAATTGGGAGTGCTGTATCTCACTTGTAATTCACCAAGAGACATTAAATGTTTATCTGATCACTACAAATACTTTAAGGAAGCACTGCAAAAATTAAAAATGGAAAATTAAATCTTTAGCTCAAAACGCGTCTATTTTTCTTTAAAATTTGTAGATTAAAAACACAGAATATAACTGAAAAGAAAAAAAATCGTTGTATCACCTTACATACATGTACTGAGATTTGGAAATAATGGAAAATAGTGATATTCACGAGGTATGTAATGAACATTATTTTTCCATTGAATCAATATGCACATTTTAGATATTAACCGCCTTAAGTAGGAAGTCCTCTGGTGCGTAACTCACTCCCACGGTTCCTTCAATCGAGGGCAGGTGCGTGGGGTCAGCGGGGAGGATTTGAAATCGCTGTACTAAAGTTGTAGCGAACAAGAACAGCTCCATCCTAGCCAGAGATTCGCCCATGCAAACACGACGACCTGTAATTTAATTCTGACAGGTGAGTACACATTCTACTATAGAAACTAACCAATGGAATTTACCGATATTTAGATTAGATTACACTTTTGTTTATTTGTTTTACAACAGTTATTACATATCACGTGACCTCCGCCAAGAAGGTTATAAATTTATTTATTTGTGGATTACTGTTTGCAATTTCATGTAAAACCTAATGGACAGGTTGTTTTGAGAATTAATACATGAATGTATCTTGGTCTAAGGAAGACCCAATTAAATTTTGGTGGTGACTTAGATCCGGATCCAGAAGACTTTAATGTAACTTCAGGCAAAAACTAATGGTCATATCGCTTTGAAAATTGGTACACAAGATAATGGACAAACAAACAGGACATGAAACGATCTTTACCAAGATAAAAAGCTATTCTTACCGAGGGAAAATGTTAAGACTTGTTCAGTATTTGTAAGTTTCCCATCAGTATCGAGAAATCTCTCTGGTCGGAAGACTTTGGGGTCCACGAACACATTAGGGTCCATGAGGATTGAATGTAAATTGGGAATCAAAAAGACTTCTTTCGGGATAATGAAATCCTTGTATTTCAAATCGGTATTCAACCCATGAGGTAGAGCTAATGGTACAATGCATCCTATTCGTAGAACTTCGTTAAGAACTGCTTCCGTATATGGCAGATTAATTTTATCCTTCATACTAGGATACCTAGAATTTCCAATGACGTCATTGATTTCACTGCGCATCTTCTTCTGAACTTCCGGATTTCTTATCATGTACACAACAAACCATCGTAGTGTTGTAGATGTCGTCTCTGTTCCAGCAACGAAGAGATCTAACATAATCACCACCAGTTGTTTCACTGAAATATAGCATTTTATCTATTAGATAAAAATAATTTATTGTAGAATGCTATTGAAACCTTCCAATCTACGATACATGTAAAAGTGTGGTCTTCAAATAATGTTTCAGTGCGTATAAAGCATATGTTAGAATTTAAAACGAAGAACAGAGATCCATTTTATAGCTCCTGTGCAGAAAAAATTTCAGAGATGGGTACCAGTAAACAAGGACTTCTGAATACTAGAGATGGGATCAGGTGCATAGGAAGAGGCATGCCCAGTCGACCGGTCACATCCGCTTTGGGCTGTATATCTCCATCATGTAAACAGAATAATCCGGNTGCATAGGAAGAGGCATGCCCAGTCGACCGGACACATCCGCTTTGGGCCGTATATCTCCATCAGGTAAACAGAATAATCCGTTTTTTTAAATTCCTTGTGTAAAAAGGACACAACAATAGGTATGAAACACATCAGACAGAATGAGATCCAATAACAGGATGTATTGTGCGATATCAAGATTACATGTAGTAGCTCTATCGAGTTCAAAAGATTTCAATCCTTCTTTCGTCAAAGACAATTAAACGTCATCTGACATAAACTCACCATTGAAAGTAGTGTGGGGGTTGCTTTCCTCAGATTTTATTTTCTTCAAATAAACATCAATGAAATCTCTAATGTCGTTCTCATCAAAGCTTTCGTCGTGATCTTTGACAACTTCGTTCATATACTCCTCGATTACAGCAGAATTGTGCAATGCTTTCTTGATTTGTAAAGGATCCCCGGGAACATACCTCAGAATTGGAAAAATATTCGCTAAAAACATCATACTTCCGTTGCTAACATTTTCATTCATCAACTGAATTAGCGAAACAAATTTTTTGTCATCGTGTTCAAATCTCTGACCAAAGTTGATGGAACACATTATATTTGAAACACAGACGGCCATCAACGTTCGAATATTGAACGCCTGTCCATTCTTTGACTGGATTTCTTGTACAAGAACACACACTTCTTCCATTATCTTAGATTCCAAACTTCGTTTTCCAAATCCGAATTCCCTAAGTGCATGGAGAGAAAATGTCCTGTGTACTTTCCAAAATTCCCCTGAAGTAAAGGTGATTCCTGAAATATGAATGCGATATTAATAGTAAGTAGTCGTTCCATTTCACATAATGTGTACCTATTTCAATGATTGTAATTTTATTTTCTTGGTAGACATGTAAATTACAAAGTTTATAATGCTGCAACTATGGTAATATTTTATCTATTCAAGAAAACAGGTCAAAAGACACTTTCAAGAATCGATCATTTAATATGACGTTTTTTGAGTAGAAATGTACTCTTGTTTGACCTCATCCAGAAGATGGAATCGTGGTTGTAAAACAGTGGTTATTGACTCCCATTACCTGAATAGTATCTAACAAGAATCAAAATTAAACTAACAAAAAATGGATCTTTTGAGTAGGTTAGATTCCCCTGGAAAAATTTATAAGGTATGAAATGCATCTCGGAATTCAAACTGTGCGTTTACTCATGTTGCATTTTACTCGCCACCTCACGGTCAGGGAATGAACGCACTGATTAAGCCAACATGAAATTTAGTTTGTGTGTTAAAGTAGGCGTGGTACGTATTGGAAACCGTACAGTAGTTACAAATTTGTAGAAAAGATAAAGATAACGTACAGTGATCAATCTCGTAAATCCTATACGAAATATAAAATTAAAACGTTGGGCGAACATGGACTACTGGACATACCAAAGGTGGGGCCAGGTACACAGGAGGAGTAAGCATTCCCTGTCGACCGATCACACCCGCTGTGAGCACAATAGTTTGATCAAAAACGTAGTCTAAATCGTCTATTTGATGAAAATGAAATAATATTGAAAGTGGAGTAACAACTAAACATGTAAATGATCATTTGATTGCATAATGAATCCTTTAATTGATGGAAACATACTGCAATGCGAAGGAAGTGTCTAACCTGTTCCTACGTACATTGCATGCCGGTGATGTTCTGATTTAGTGAGACATTAAGCTGTGGCTCTATATTTATATCATGCGGTTGATAATTTGATAATGTTTCAACTTCAAAGCAATGAAATATATTCCCTAAATGATGACGCCTGTGAAAATATGTCCGCTAAAACCATAATAACATAATCTAATCAATTTCGCTACCTTTATTCTTGAAGATTGCCTTGGTTGTAAAAGAATCAGGCCTTTCGGAAACAATGTCCGCATGCATAATGAAAATATCCCGTATTGTGTCCAATCCATTCACGATGACCATTGTTTTGGTGCCAGTAATCAGACTGAAAACATCGCCATACTTCTTCCTGTAATTCTGAAAAGTCTCCAACATCGAGTCTGGAGACATGGAAAGTAGATTTCCCACAAAGGGCACAGTGGGTGGGCCGGGGGGTAAGGACGGATCCCGGGAAGTTTTCTTCCACCATACATACAACAGAATCACCACGAATGCGAGAAACACAGTCCACAGAGCCATGATACCTATATTAACTATTCTAACTAAAAACAGAAACAATATTATGATATAACAATGTAAACATTTTCATTGGAATTCATTTCCCACAATGCAGCACTAGTTATTTCCCCTGAATATATGGGATACACGAGTCGCAGCGTCAGCATACGGAATAGGTAGAATAAATACTATATTTGTTGTAATTAAGTGCCAATCATAGACTGTCTCTAAGAGTCAAATGTAATTGCAAAGTGTAGTGTTTGGGATAGTATCAATAAGAATGCCCTCAACTTTTGGTGTAAGGGGAGTAACTGCAAAAAATGTCAGGAGTAACACTAGTTTGAAGTGCAAGATAAAGAACAAATCGAAGACAAAATATCACCCAAACCACTATATATAAAATGGCGAAGTAAACAAAAGTGTCAACACTAATCATAGTAAAAAAAAACACATACAAAATCGAGTGTTGGGCAACACGACTTCGACAAAAGCGAAAGCAGGATCAGGTGCCATGGAGGAATAAGCATCCTCTGCTGACCGTCACACCCGCCGTGAGTCCGTAGTCGAAACAAAGTAAACGGGTTTACCCGTCGTCAAATCTAGTACGAAAATGACAGTCTAACAAAGGTATAAACAAATCAGTCAAATATGACTTGTGATAATTTGTAATCGCAAACAAGTCATTATAGCGACCGTAGAATTTGCGAAATGATGACTTTAAAACGAGATTCGTTATAACCTGCAACATCAACTTTTTGGTTAGTAGTTGGCCTTTTAAAAATCATCATACGCATGGCATGCCCTTGCGTATCGAATCAACTGAGAGATATACACACCATAACAGGCGATAGTGGTACATTACTACATAGAAAAGGAAAGTGACGATTGTAAAGTCAAAGTCATCACGTTTATCACCTAATGTAGTTGTCAGTCTGCCATTAGAGTCAATATTAAGTAAAATATCCAAATATGAAGCACATCTGTCAGATTCAGTGGTCCTTTATTTCGAGTTCGTCAGGATATATCAAATGGACATAATTGTGAAATTATGATTGTTATTGATAAACATCGTCTATATACCTATAAGTAAGGTTGAAGACACGGCAAGTTTTTTTGTTTTTATCCTGTAACAGTTTTTGAACAAATTCTGCTTCGTATGAATATAAAATAAGTCTGCCAATAAGGGGACACAATTAGTGCCCATAGGAATACCAACAGATTGTTGGAAGACATGGTCTTCCAAAGACTACATAAATATATCTATAAGAAATCCAAACATGCTCTTAATATCTACTTCAGAGTACTTGTGTGGGCAATCAGAGTGGTTTCTGACAAATATGTATCTTGTTTCCCAACGACCAGAAACTTGTATTTTCGGGTGCCGTTTTTGTTCAAAAAGCAATTATCAATTATCTGAAAAAGCCTAGATTTTAATTTATCGTGAGGAATTGTTGTTATAAAGTGTGAGAAATCATACTTTTGATGCAGTCAATTTTAGAAAAATCTCGTGACTTGAAGTTTTCTATAAGCTCTTTGAGTTTTTGAAAATCCACATCTGATTGACACCACTTCTGGAATATGTAGTGGAACAGTATCTCTGAAGTGACTCTTTAACAGTTACTAGTAGTTTATTAGTAGTAAGGATAGAGGCTTGGTAGAGCATTTACTGGAACCTGCGATGTATCTTTGTTTGTAAGGATTCTTATGCAATTTCGGAATTCAGTAAAGTATGGTAATTCAAATTGATCCTGATTCTTCGGAATTATTGAAAGTATTCAAAACAGAAAGGTGATTTTAAAATTTCATCTTTAGTCATATATAAGTAGGATTCCAATGTTGAAGTAAACCTATTCATTAAAAGACAAGTAAATAGTGACTTTACAAACAAAACAATGTTGTTACATGCTTTATCACTGGAACTAGTACAAAGTTTCCATGTATCTATGTAACTCATTTTACCACTTCTGACTTCTTAAAACAGAAGGATAAATAGTACGCATTTTTCCCGCTAAATGGTTAATACGGATTTTAATAGTTTCCGAATACTTTTTGATCCATTCAGACAAAGTGTCAAGCTCCTCTCCCTCAGATTTTGTCCAACGTCTGGCGAATTCTTCCACAGAATTCATGATATTCATGAAATTATGTCGCCATTTAAATGAGCGAGGTTCTCGGAAATAGGACTTCCGAAATAAGACTTAAGATCCTCATTTGGACTATATTTATAATCCCAGTAATAATATGACCAGCGGACCATGATTAATGAGGAAGAGGAACATGTACACTTTGGATATTTCGTTGTAATTGTCAATATCTAGCAATGCAACGTCTGTTTATAATTAAATAACATTGAGTGCATTATGGAACAATATCTGTATGAAATACAAGGTGTGGATTTCATCTTAAAATAAGGCGGGATGCAGGACGGTACTTTTTATGGTTGAGGATGTTGTGATGTTGACTAGCATCAATTCCTTTATTGTCAAATTTAAGATGTAGGAATCGGAGTCCTTTTCTCAAAAGAATCCGCTCTAAATAACAATTCTTAAAGTATATCGTCGGTATATCTTATAAAATTTTCCAAATATATTTGCTACCATTTTGGTAATGAATAACTGATAACCTGGATTTTCTAATAAAATCGTGATTGACTAGTTACATAACATTCGATTCTGATCATGATAATTTCCCCAAAAAATCATGCAAGATTTTGCTGCATTTTATAATTAAACCATTTTATTCTATTGCTAAATGCATACCGTATATTATTTATATCTTACTGCATCTATACAACCTTCCAAATTTGACCTCTTACAAGAATTCATAACTGTTCAGCCCAAAGTCATTATCGTTGTGCTTTCTTGCATTTACCCGTGAACTATATCAATTAATCTAATATTTTTTGTTTCAAATAAACCAAAATCCTACAAAATTTTAATACTCAAAACACCTCATCGACTCACCTGGCAGAAAATAAAAGCTTCCTCGTTACACAAATGAATTATGTTTGTGTGGTCAAAGTCAACAAGGTCAACATGGTCACCCAGTGTATAAAATTGGGTCACTGTAATATTTATCAGCTAGTTACAATATGCTTATCAGTGTTCAATGCCCCATGAGACCGGTACGGAGGCCCATGAAAGTCTACAAAACTATAACAAGAAGGACAGTTTTACGAAATCAGAAAAGGAATTATCTGCAAAATATGCGAGACACACACGGGGATTAACTGTGTAGTTTTGTTATCATTATTTCAGTTTCTGGATTATGATTAAACATAATCGATTTCATCATATAGTAGTTTTGCATAAGTCATCGGCAAAATATATATTTATGTATATATTTATTTCGCAGTAAGCGACTAATTTCAGAGGATGAGTGTGATTTTTTTTCTTTATTTCAAAGCATATTGTTTTACAGATCGCTCTGTACAGTGATAAATACGGCAAAATATAATTTCTGTGGAAAAGAGGGGCTATTCATATTCTGTCTGATGCAGGGGCCAAAAAAGACCGAATATGAATCACCTCTCGTTTTTCACAGATATTACGAAAGTATAGTGATAAGATTACCGTTTGCTCAATATTTTGCTGCGTATAACTATTAAACACCGGACCTGTGTTTTTTCTTCGTTTTTGGCAGGTTTTGTGGTATCACGTTTTCAGCAAGTTTTTTAAAATCATTGTTACCGTGGAAGCAATCCTATATGTAACCTAAAAAGTACTTTTTC
>CAJDSM010003564.1:5226-32421 GCA_903981925.1 Ostrea lurida
GGTAGAGATGAACACTCTATTTTACAGATTGTGAAAATCATCAGATATTCTTTTTGATAAATTTTATTATTTAATATATCATAAAACTTCCTGCTTCAGGATGGATGTGTTCGTCGGTAATTCAGACAAAGCGGAAGATATGGCATGCATTTTCCTTAATATGCTATCAACATAAGGTCACAGCTGAACTGATTCTTCTTGGGTTGTATGAACCTTTATTTATATAAACAGGTGATACGAGAATGGGGTCTTGGGATTTCATTTACATGGGACTGTGATTTTGTGGATAATTAAAATTTTGGTGGAATACGTGGTGTAGTTAAAAAATATATTTATCTTCCAATGGAAAATTTAGTAACGATGAAGAACATTAAGAATTTGATTAATTGATAGTTTTAATTGAATACGTTAGGAAGAGTGGAGTATATAAGAATGTTAGTAACAGATAGAATGAAGGCTATACGAAATTTATTGTTATTGGATAGATTTTGAATTGGAAATTATAAACAATTAGAAAGGTATGCCAATCACTCGTCAATCACTTGGCCCTGCTGTTGTTCAGTTGTTCTGAAGTTTATTTTTTTTTTACCGATTTTTTTTCAGAACATTTTTACATGAAAGATGAAAATTATGCTTCAACAAAATAGTTGTAAATGGGTATAAGTGCTACATGTTGAAAAAGAAAAAAAATTATCCATGGTAGAAATATAAAATGTGATGTCATAGCCATCAGGATCTTTTAACACAATAGCAGCACAGTTGGAGATTAATTGTATATGGTGATTACTTCGTATGTGATATACGAATGTAAAATCACTGGGTTACAGAAGAGGAATACATAGAGATTTTTAAAGTTTCAGTGTTGGAGTTTTATTATTTTATCGCTTGGTAATGTTTAATAGAAAACAACAGGAGTTAGTAATAATTATATAGAAAACGAGATGACTAGGGGGATCGAGATTTCTAGGTATACTAGTGAAAAATTTACATTGTGTAGAGGAACCAGTTTTCATATTTTTAGTGTATATGTAAGTTAAAGGTTAGATTGTTGGCAATTTTTGGTAAATGCAGACGTATGGATGGAAGGGAATGGTTTCTTATACCATATAGTAGCACTCAGGTATTTTGACACGAGGTTTTAGATATGTTTGATAAGTTTTTTACTAGAGAATTGTTAGATCTCATGGGACACTCTAGGTGCATTCACTAAGCCCGCTCCTGGCCGTCACACTTTCGCCTCTGATCGACACGTATGCCAACTTCACAATAGGAGTTTTTATTTGATTTATCTTGACTTGTAGAATATGTACACTGTCAGTACCTTAGTATCTTTTGACTTCTTCTTGTAACAAAAAGGGGGTTTGATCCTTAACAGGTAGTTTTACCGTGAACTCTATCAGTTCTGATAAGGTAGTATTTGTACAGACTATTCTGAAGTAAGATATAATCCACAGCTGTGTCATACCACACCATAGAAAGCCTACATTTCTAAGAGCACCCTCCCCCTCTCCATCATCCCCTCAGGCACGCTTCTAACGTTCTTCTGGTCCCCTGCCCGGTTCCAACCTCTTCCTGCGCTAATTCTGAGTCCGCTGCGTACGTCCGGGTTCCGCCTTGCTAGTACGCGGTCCATCGGGTCACATGGCATGTCACCTGTTCCTCCCTGAGAGCAGATGTATACTGATACCGTCAACGCTGTGTTCTTGACCACGCCACGACGCATCTATTACTTGTCCACAAATTATATGCCTGCACACTGTCCACTCTGTTCCATTGCCCGTCCTGTCCCTCGACCCTCAGCCGTTCCCCCCCCCTACAGCTATTCTCTGGAAGGTTTTAACTACACCACTACCAGGGCCGTGGCATCCTCTGGGTCTCCATCGTCCTATTCGTTCAGCATCTACGCCAACAGGTAACATAAGCTTTCTTGACCACTTACATAGGCACCCGTCCCTTGTCCCTAGGGCCCGGTCCATTGCCTCCCCTCCCACACAGTCTGGGTCCCTCGCCCGTCATAAAGCTGGATCTACCTCGGCTGGTCCCCTAGCGTTTGACTGTAGCGTCTTGTCTTCCCTAGCGTTTTCTTCATCCTCTCTTTTCTGGCACCGCCACCGGTCTCTGTTCGCCTTCCCATTACTCCCGTCCTGTGGGCTGTCCCCGCCATCCTGCATCATGGTCACATTCTGGTTCCCTTCGGTCCGCGGTCCTCTTATCCGCCGCGTACTGAGGCTCGATCACACCCGCGTGATTCTCGATCTACGTATACCCCTTCGGCCCCCGTCGCTCTTTCCCCACCTCTGTCCCCGAGCTGCTAATTACTCCCTTACACGCTGGTCCACCTGGTTCTCCCTGCGTTCTTCTGTCGATGCTCGCCGCGGTCCCTTTTCCCTGGTCCACAGTCCGGCCCCGGTCTTATACTTCACTCTTGCCGCCCTGTCCCTCGGACCCGGTCGACTCTGGTCACAGTACATCGGGCCTGCTCCGCACTCCTGTCCTGGCCCTAACCTGTCCCTGGCCCGTCCCTGTCACATTGTCTCCGCCATCATAACACGTGTTCACGTCGTACTAACACCCGGTCACGCTGGGTCCCGCAGCTGCCGTCACTGGAGTCCCAAACGGGATCGTCGGTACTGTGTGACTTGGCACCTCGCCCGACTGTTACCTTGACGCAGTATCACGCTAGCCCTTGGGTCAATCTGATCCCCCAGTCGCCCCGTCACCAACGCTGTATCATATCGATAGACCCCGTCCCTCCTGGTCCACCTGCACTACGTCCACGCGCTGGTCCACCAGCGGAATGAAAGGCCTGACTATTCGCCCCGGCTCACCAAACTGGTCCCCCCTTCGGGGCCCCACGTGCTCGTCTCCTGTACCACACAACTCGACGCTGCCGGTCCACCATCCCTCGGAGGACCTGTCTCTGGATCCACACGTATCAACCTTCCTATGCACCATGCCCGTCCCCTGTCCTCCCACATCGCCCCTCTGTCCCCTCGACCGTCCCCTTGGCTCATTCGCCACCGTCACACCTCCTGGTCACCTCCCCCCCGTAATCTCAACTGTTCCATATGGACCTGTCCATTCTGAACCACCATCGCACGACTGTACCCCATACTGTCCGATTCAACCAGTCACCACTGCTGTCCCTTTCTGCTGTACAATACATGTAAGCAAACGATCAATAAATCTGTCACCCGGTCCCTGCTGTCCGCCTACCCCGCTCGCTTCAAGCCACGGTCCATTCCTTCACTCTCGGTAACGCACGTCTTGCACATGGGCTGTCCATCGTCCCCTACGCCCGTCCCCTGGGTTCCTCCCCTCGGCCCCGTCCCTCTGTCCTGCCCCGCATAGCACTGCACGATTTCATATCGCATCACTTATATGGGCATCGTCATTTTGTTTACATACAGTATTCCCGCCTCGTCACGTGCTTCCCCTGTCGATTCCGAACTTTGTTTTCTCACTATCGGCACCACACCGTCGCTTCTTCTCAACTTAGCCTTAACGTCCGTTTTTTCACTGTTCCCTTGGCCTTCTTTGGGCCACCATCCAACGTTTCGTTCTATCTCGTCAGACAGCGCCGTCTTCTGTCCCAACAAATATAAACGAATCGATATAAGGATTCGACTCACTCGTACCGGTTCCATGGGTCCTCATTGGGGCCCTAGTCTCTGTTCCCTAGGACCCGTCCCCTGTCCCTAGCCCTGGTCACCTGTCACCTGGCCTGCACTGGTCCCCCGACCGTCACTCTGGTCCACCTCGGCCCTTCACCCTGCGATATCCCGTGATTTAGTACGCGCTGCGCGGTCACTCTGGTCGCACATGGGCTCTGTTCCATCTTCTGGAGGTCACCGCCTACCACCACTCGTCACATCTGTACGTGCCCTCACGTTGTCATCCCATGCCCCGGATTCAGCTGGTTCATCTCACCCACTAACGTTACCTCTCACCGTCCCTTGTTCCCCCTGTACACCGGCAGGTGCATCTATGCCATCCCCTCGGCCCCGTCTACTGTCTCGACCCAATCGGATCTGTCCTGGACCTGGTCCACCTGTCCCACCTAGCTGTCTCTGTACCGCTCGGCTCTGTTTATACACAACAGGGCTAGGTCCCATGACAGTCAGAAAACACACTGTACGCAACTTATCAGCAGTTCTGTCCCGGGTAGATCCTTCCCGGGCTGGGACTCACTCAAGTACCAGTGACACAGGAACTGGGCCTATAGGCCGCACGAGTACACTTCTGGTACAGCCATTGCGTCACCTGGGCACTGGCCCGTCACTGCTAGAGTGTTATAAACCCTGTGAGTTCACTTACCCCTGGTCTTTCGGCCCGTCATAGAAAAAGTAGTTGATAAGTAGAGAAACGGTGAGGGATTTTATTTGTTAGTTTTTGTACACTTGGTTTCCCTATGCTCTCGCCATGAAGTTCTTGCCGCATACAGCTGCTGTCCTGTTTCGCAAGCCTTTCCTATCGGTTACCGGCCCCATAACGGGCGCGCGGGGATATCACAGGTGCTACATGGGCCTGTCTCTGGGTCACTCGCACCCGTCATCTGGTTTTCACCCTCGGCCCGGTCTCTGTCAGCTGCCCGTCACCCTGTCCTGCCGGTCAGCTTTCTGTCACATCGCCCGCTACTTATGGCCTGGTCCATAGCGTCCCCTGTCCTAGCCCGTCCCCTGTTCTCATAGCCTCGTCCCCGTAGGCTGTCCCCATGAGATCGGTTCCACTCTGGGGTCCCCTCGGGCGTCCATCTGTCCCCATACCAGTATCTCCGTACACCGATGTCTGTCCCATAGCACCTCGTCTGTTTTAATCTGTCACCCCTGCAACTGTTTTTGCGTTTTCTTACTTTTCCCTCCACGTACTTGCGCGCTGTTTACACGTACGTTCACATCCTATACTGGGTTGCCCACTTTTCACACTCCCCTCCCCATCTTCTCGCAGCCTTGCAGTTGGCCACATCTTGTACATTGCGCTTTACCTATCTGGACAAAACCACGGCAAGGCAGATATCGGGAAATGCTGCCTTTTCGCGCGCCATCTGGGGGAATGTATGCAGGTTCCTGTCTTCACCAGTAGATTATATTCGCTACTAGAGCGTTCGTTATCACTTTTATCACAGTGACGTTACCTACGTTGGGCGTGGCTGGTTCATTTGTCTTGGATGGGCAGACTGGGTTTTGGGGCAAAAGGGTCAACGCACAAGGTTGGATCTTCTGGGCAGGCGGGCGATACCAATGCCTTGCCTTCGACTTTGTCTGTTCCCACCCCATTTCGAGCCCACGCTCTTTTATACTATTTTGTCGGAATCGTGGGGCTGACCGTTTGCCCGCATTTTTGGTTGCACTTCCCGCCACGTAAAGACTATCTATAGGGTCAGAGTCGGTCGAGGCGCTGCTGTTGCTTCTGAGACCCTTACTGCAGGCATTTCGTTGCTCGCACACAGGGTTTTCATTCATTACGATGATTTGTGCTGCTGTCTCCGAACAGGTCTCTACTTAGGGGCCCCTCGCTCACCCTGCGCCCTGGCTTCATCCGCACGTCAGTCGCACCTTTCCTCCCTCTTGTGGCCCCCACCCCTCGGGGGGGGGGTTCTTCCCCCCCTTCACATCTCCACCACATGAGACTTTTAGATTGCCTGGCTTTCGGTCTCTCTCGTCTGGTTCCCTCTGGCTTCCAGCTGCGTCCTAGTAATTTTTGCATGTTATCTTGTCACATGACTTGTGGCCCCCTTACTTCACGGTTTTACCTTTAGAGGTTCATGCACTTTGACACCCCCCCTTTTTCTCTATTGCGCTTACTTCTCACGCCCGGGCTTTTCTGGCCCGTGGTTTTTTTCCCGCTTTGTCACTACTTTATCGTTATCCAATAAGCTGTTGGGGCTCCTCTTAGTGTGCTTATACCTCGTCCCCACGCGGGGTCCTTACTTTGCAGCTCCAGCTTGTTTTTTCTTTTGTCGACGGCTTTCTCCGTCCCATTCTACTCGTACCTTTTCTGGACCCCGTGGTTTCGCATTAGCTGAGACGCGTTTTTTTTATCCCTCCTTTTACCAACTTGTCATTCTATCTTCCGAGTCCACCATCTAGGCACTCTACTTGGGGGCTCCTACGTACCCAGCATTACTCGTTAATCCGGGGGTCCTGCACTTACCCACTTGCATTTCCTTCTATCCGGCAGCTCCCTCCTTTTCACGCTTTCCTGGTCCCACGTGGTTTTGCGCAGGCTTACCGATTTTCCTAATATCACTGCACTCTGTCGCATCATTTGCACTCCCACTCGTTTGTGCTCAAGCCTCGTAACCTCTCGTGTGTAGTCCTTAGGCTTTTGCACTTTGAACCAACGTATAGTCACACGTTCTCCGCGTACTACACAACTAAACAGCGCACCGCTTCCATCCTTCCACCTCTTTCCTGCCCCGTGGTTCTTGAGCGATGCTTAATTTTGCACATCACTATATGCACACTTAAAATTCTTAGCCGACCATCTGGTCCCTTTGCATCCCTCTTTTTGGAGACTACGCTAATGCGTACACAAATAAAACCCTTCAGCGTTTCTCTACGCATGCAGCTACGTCTTATTAGGCATTTCTACGTATCCGGGGGTCTCTGCGTACTTTTGGTTCCTTTTTTGCCACTCACCCTGCTCTTTACTACATCTCACACTACGGTTTCAGCCTTTACCTCATTACTTTCCCTCTGGGCCTTTCCCCCTGTCCCCGGTTGTTGCGCCGCTCCACGCACTTGATGTTTATCCTTCTCCCATATACTGTCCTTTGCTCCCCTTCTTGGTGGCCCCCTCGTCCCCCGGGGGTCCATCGCTGTTTGTGACACCCACCGACCTAATGTAATCTTCTACTCTCTCTCAGACGGGAGTCACCGGTACTGAAAGGACAAACTTTTCGAACGCTCTTTCCTGGGCCCTAGAGGGTTCTTCCCGCCGCTTATTCCCTCGTTTCTACCCTCTCAGTATTATCCTATTGGGCCCCTTGCGCTGAGCCCCGTCTGTCCTCCTCATCCGGGGGTATCCAGTGCTTTGCCACCCCTTCGACTTCTCCCATCATCGCATCATGGGCCCGTTTTCCATACTTCTACACGGCTATTCATGCAGCGGTAGTTGTTCTGCGTGCGAGCTCTGGTTTTCACTAGTTTCCCTCCTCACTCCCTGTCCTTTGGTCCCCTATTGGTGGCCCCCTCGGTCCGCCCGGGGGTCATGCGGATTTGCCACCTTGACTCTCCCTCCTCGCGCTTCCCTCTCCCTTCACGCTTTTCTGGCCCGCTGGTTCTTGCACGCCGCAGGTTTATGCATCTTCTACAAAACAGACCCCTCATACATGTAGAAGAGGCCATTTCAGGTCGGTATCTGTTCACCTCCACTCGCAACCTTTGGAAGACGGGCTCTGGGTACTGCACACGTTCCTTTGGACAGGCCACCTTGCAAGGCCCCTTTTCCAGCCTCCCGCTGTGTGTTCGTCGACCGTTTGGTGGTTTGGACCCCGGCGGTTCTTGGCAGGCCGGAACGTACGCCACTGGCTATGCCCGTTCAAACGGGCCGCCGGCTAGAGGCTACAGTACGAGCCACGACGCCCAGGGCTCCGCCCTGCTCACTTGCCCCTGTTCCAGGTGCGCTACCGAGACTGCCACGTTCCAGCATGCGTATGACAGATCGAATAACACCTGGTTAAATGACGACGTGCCACCACGTGCCCTGGGCATCTGGGGAGTGGTGGTGTGCGCAGTGGTACGGTTCAGGTCAGGCCTGCATGTGGCTATAGAGTGATCTCGCGTGTAGGCGATGCCCTGAGCATGCCTGCAACCTGCTTACTTTCCAATCTATGTGGAACGTGATCACCTGTGGTAACATAGCACGTTTCAATCTTTTGTCATGTTAGCAATTCGGACCAACCCTGCTACAGCCTTAGAGCCAGTCTATTGGACTCATCATAGAGTTCGCCATTGCATCCTCCCAAATCCCATCACCACCCACCTACCATTTTTAATGCCCTGACAACCCACCAGTGTTGTACAAATACAAAAAGCAATTTATATTGTGCACCCGTGCCTGATTCAGCCCCTGTCCACTGTTTCTCTACACTTTTCTCCATCACTCAGCAGGGAGCCCGACTCGCGCAAGCTCCGCATGCATTTTGTTCCTTCCCATCCTACGTTTCACTATCAGTGTCTGAATCGCTCGCCATTGGACGATTATCTCGGGTTGATCCTGGTACTGTAGAGCTCGGGCCCCGTGTCTCTGCGGCCTCTGGTCACGTCGCTCTGCTGGCTTCTTTCTTGTTAGCTGTTGGTTTTCCGGCATACCTTTTTGCACCTCGTTCTGCCCACCGATCCCTTCTCGTGAGTTGTGCACGAGGACCGGGCACCCACCCGACAACCTTCATCACTGGGCTCATAGCCTCCTCTCCCGCTCTGGAACCTCTTCCGTGATGGGATCCACGTGCGTCTCGGTAGTGACTTTTTTATGCGCGGGTGTTTTACTCCTATTTCTTCCTTCATTTCCTTGGCACCACGGCCGTTCAGTTCTTCTGGCTTATTCCACGGTACTTTTTCTCTCACATTGGACAACTGTTGTTTTTGAGCTTGTAAGGCCTGTTCCTCCTCGCTCTCTCCCATCTTTCCTTTTTTCCTCCTACCTGACACATCGCATATTCCGCATTTTTTATGACCCCTCTCCTGTATGCCTCCTTTCTCCCGCTCACACAGCATCATCCTTTGAGCGTTTGGTGGCTACCTCTGCACGTGCAGGGCTCCGTCATTTGGGCCTGCCTCGTGTCATCACGGCACGTTTTTTTTCTCCCCTTTCTAAAAGGTAGCCCTGAGTCCATAGGCGGTAGGTCTCCAGGGTCGGGAACCATGGCCGTGCTGGATACAATCCGTGACAGATCTTCTCTCCCCTTGGTTCCCTCTTCCTATTGT
Organism: Ostrea lurida; assembly: GCA_903981925.1. NCBI lineage: Eukaryota > Metazoa > Mollusca > Bivalvia > Ostreida > Ostreidae > Ostrea > Ostrea lurida. The sequence goes on from CAJDSM010003564.1 coordinate 14,157, forward strand.
TTCGTTTTCTGCCGCGCCTGGCCCATTGTGTAATCAGAGGCGGCGCCACACCTGGCAGGTCACCGCTCCCTGGCGGCACGATTGGCCTTGTTCATAATATGCAGTAGGGGCTTTAGCCCGCTTTTTATCACAATGCTTTCTCCCCACTCCAGTGACACTCGACGAGGGCTCCCTACCCCTTCCATCTTGGCTCCCTTTCGCAGCGCTTTTGGGCACACTTGGTCCCTGTTTGGGTCCTTTTTTACCCCGTCCTCGACCGCGCCAGGGGTGCCCACAGTTCTGCACCATGGTTTTCATTTCTCGTGTCTCACTCTTGTACCTTGCTGGCTCACAGGCTTTTCCCACCTTACAGTTGCACTTCTCTTTACCGGTAGCATGTTCCGACTACTCAAGGGAGTGTTCGTGACGCTATACGTATCGGCCGCTGGCACTTACTGGGCTCCGTATGTGCACCGAAGACCAGTCCACAGAACACTGAATTTCTACCCATCGTCCTCGGCATCACCCCCCCCCTTTATTGGTTCATGGCGCACTGTCTCATTCCATCTCGGCGTCTAGTTGCCCCCTCTCTAATTCCTCGTATGTCCTTTCCACCGCTCATTAATACTATATTTTCATACCACCGTGATTGCTCGGGAGACTGTGTCTTATACTACTGTCTGCATTGCGGACTGACGCCTTGTCTTTCTATAAATCCACATGACCACCGAGATATTCTGACACGGCGCCCCCCATGATACTCTTGTACATTGCTTAGAGGGCTCTATTCCGTCGACTTAGGCCGGGGCGCCGTGTTTTGTTCCACTTTAACAACTTAGTCATATGCAACGTTTCTCCACTCCGACCCACCTTCTATTTGATTCACTGCATGCCTCACTTCCTCGTGCATTCTCTTCCCTATACCTCACTACCTGTGGGCCTCCTATGTGGCTTTTTCAGACGTTCTTCCTATCCTTTCATTTCCTTTCTTATCTTTTACATTTGCACTATCGCGGGTGGCGTCCTCGCCTAACTCTGCCATACCGTGACCGACGATAGCGTCTGTTGTTGCCTGTTAATGTCCCATTCCCTGCCGCCCTTCCGTATTCTCCAGTGTTTTGCTTGTTTGTCTCCAGTGGAATTCAGCACACACCGTTTGTGGAGGTTGACCTACCGCTTTTAGTGTATTGATTGCCGAGCCCAACCACTTTCCTATTTTACTCCTATTATGCCGTTAAGTTCCGCCAACTTAGAGATCACGATAATCATCTTATCGGGAAGGGCGGCCATCTCCTTCACCGGGCCTCGGTTTTGCAACTGTTAACTTACTACGTTTTGTCCTCACCTAGACGCTTTGCGGATCTCAATTTCACGTAGACTGGCCGCGCATTCCTGGTCTTGTTGGTTCTTGTACTGGGCCCGCCCATTTTCCGCTCCTTGTGTTGCTCCCACTCTCCCTCCTCTCTTAGCCAAATCCCTCGGCTGTTGAGCCGCTATACCCTCACCCCGAGGGGTTTGCTGTCTTGCGCCCTTATGACAGTTTTCGCACACATCCCCCTGTAGTTCTCCGACTACGCTCCGGGTTCCTGTCATTTCCTTTTCTACCCGTGGGGCATTGGTGGTAATATTGACCGTCGCGCGTTTTTACTACCGTTTTCCTCTCTTCCTCCCCTTGTTCAGCGGTGGGTTACACCCTCACGTTCCACTAGGAGCACGTTGCGTACGCCTAACCACTCACCGCGGCCCCCAGGCTTTCCCGGTCACTCTTAGTCATCTGCCCCGCCCGTGATCTCACTCTTTTAGCCTTTCTCCGAATCATAACCTGACGTCTTTTTAATTCCCATGTTTACTTTTCCCTCAGCACTAATTTCGCTAATGCCTTCTAAACACTTTTACTGTAACCGACCTTCTCCCTGTTCATTTCTCCCCCGCTTGGTCACCACTTTTCCTGCCCCCACTTTGCTAACATTTCGCTGTCACAGTGCGCTTGGCCTTAACAGGCACTGACCTTTACAATTATGCCTTACCAGCATTCCCTCCCGCAACCTCTTATGTCTCTATGGAGTCGTCATCAGAAATGATCACTGCTAAGGCACTCTCATCGATCGTCCGCGCTAGTACCGTGACCTCAGAGTAGTAACCGAGACCTCTGTGTCAGCCGCATACCTAGTTTGGTGACAATGTCAAGCACGTTGGCCTTGCCCTTTTGGGCCCTTTGCCCCCCCTTCCTGGCACCCACCTTTGTCCCATGGTAGCCCTCTGCCTGATCATGGTGCCCTCTGTGGCCCCGGCTCTCACACTACGCCAGTCACGGAGAGCCTTCTTATGACAACATGCCCAGAACGCCGACCTTGCACAGCGAACCATCTGCTTCGCTCTCCCTGTCGTCCTTCACGCCCCCCATCACCACCCTTGTTCGCACGGTGGGGGGCGGGGGGTGTTTCTCCACATAGCGCTGTGGCTGTGAGATACCTGTGCGCTACCCCCTCTTCCGACTGTTCTTCCGCTCTTCTGAATCGCCTTCCTTGGAGCACACCGTTCTGCTTTTTCCCGTTTTTCCCTCTCAGCCTTGCCTAGCCTGTCCGGGGCTCAAGAAATATTTGCTTCCTCCTCCAAATCAGGGCGTCCCCTCTGGGTCGCAGCACACTCATTACCCAAATAGAACCCCGGGTGCACCCCCCCCTTTTCCCTTTGGGTCGGGCCTTCCTGCTTCCTAGCTCTGCCTTTGGTTTCTTTACCGGGTGCGGTTTGTCGACGCACAGCTTTTTGCCCCTTTTGGGTTCCTTTTTGGGGCCGTTCTTTGCCCCCCCCCGGCCGCCCCGGGGTGCCCCCCTGCCACTTTCCTTTTCTGTGCTTGTCCCTACTGCACAGTCCTTGGCAGCCTCCATATTTGAGGCACCTGATCTTGGGAACGCTGGTTAGAGGTTCATCAGAACTGAACTCAGCTCGTTTCTACTTCTTTGACAACCCTCTTCTATTGTTCCCATTTCTCCCTGCCACTTTTGGCCCCTACCCTCCTTCCCTACCGGGCCCTGGGCCCACCTCGTCCCTGAGTGCCGCTGGGCCTCACTCACATCTCCTGGCTTCAACCACGCGGTGCCTCTTTCTCTCGCCTCGCATTTCTCACATGTTCTTTCCTTTCTATGACCCTCCGTGGTCTGGTCGCTCATATATTTCTGAGCCACCCTAATTTAGCTTCCCCCTGTTGTGGCTTGGTGCACATATTTTTTATTCAGCAAGGACTCTTATCCCAAGCTGGTTGACCGAGTATGTATCTTGTCACTTTGTTCTTTTGTAATATATATATTCAATTTTTTCTCCCTTCGCGAATATCATGGGATCATGTTGAGTCTTGCATTCTTTGGTTCGCCCGCTGTTTTCCTCAAATGTTCATGTGCCCTTCTTTATCTATTCATCCATATTGGTTACCTCATTGGCCTCAATCTTTGACTACACTCATATCCCCTGGGGATATATCGCCTTAGGTTGCTGATTTCACCCCCTATATTTGCACTCATTCCTATTTGGGCTTCTAAATCCTTTTCCAGCCTATTGTTCCAAGTTTTAAGGTATAGGTTTTGCGCAGCCGCTTCCTATGCAACTATTTTCCCTACATCACTTAACTCTGCAGTCTTGTCCGTTTGATCCTCTCAGTCGGCGCCACAAGCCCTCGTCCCAGCACCTTGCACCGGTGTTCTCTTTTGGTACGGCATATCACTCTCTTCTAGACATCGTATCGCGCTTGTGTTGGGTGGCCTTTCGCATTCTCATGTCTTGTTGCGGTCTGTTCCGCTCTCTGTTGGGCCCGTGTTGGTTCGTTGGCGCCGCTGTGACTTGTTTTCCCGGGGCTTTGTTCTCCTTCTCTTACTCTTAGTGATCGACCGCTTTTGGGATACCCTCTCGTATTTGCTCCCTATGACAGGTCACCTCCGACGGTGGGCTCTTGCACTTTCGACCCACCTCGGCACTTCACACACTTCTCTCCGCCCGCTTTCCTCCATTTCCCGCTTCCACTGGCCCCGTGGCTTCTTGCGCAGCCGCTTTTTGCCCGCTTTTCTCTATCACTCTCATCCATCTGTCCCCTTTCGACCTCCCCCTCTTGGGCCTTCTCTCCTCCGTCTCTCACCCCTCGGGGTGCTCTGTCTGTTGCTGCCTGCTTCTCGTTCCGTCTGTTCGTTCGCTTCGCTCACGGGTAGCTCGCTCAATCTTATCGGCTCCTGGGCAGGCTTTTTGGACGCGCTTTTCCCCCCTTTCCCTCTATATGATACCGTTACTTTGTTCCTTGTGGGCACGCAAGTCGGTCACCCGGGGGGTCATGCTCATGCCAGATGGCCCTCCAACTGACATGATAGTAAGGAGGACGTTTCCACCGCTACGTATACGTATCACGGCACTTTTGTCATGGAGCGGGCCCCGGGGTTTTGAGACCGATTTTTACCTGCACCCCCCTATTTGGCCGATATGATTTCACTTGGCTTCACTACATACCGTTAATGAGGGGGGAGTCCACACTGGCCTTCCTGCTCGCCGCAGCCTTGCTTTCCTCACTCTCCACCGGCTCACTTCTGCTCGACTATCCTCTTCGGAAGGAGAGTACTCACGTTTGGTTATGCTCCTATTGCGAGCTCCTGTCCAAGGTTCTCAGTTGGCCGTCGCCCCTGTACAGTTCCCGCCCGCCGGGGACCGCCCGGCCTGCGTGTAACGTCCTCCCCAACGGGGTGCTCCACAATCGATATTGCATCTTGAGCTCGGCTTCAGGTGCGCTCACCCCCCTCCCTCGGCTCTGCCTTTCCCCTTTTTTGTCCACGGTTCCTCTATTCTAACGCCGCCAAATCTCCCTTTAGACATGCACCCATCTTCTCAATCGTCCACATGAGCCCAGCTGCATTTCCCTAGTCTAATACCTCTAATCACACTTCTGTTCTCACTCGATTGGTGCTCCGCCGCTTGGGAGTCCGTCACCCTCCCCGGGGATCCCATTTAACTCTTATCTTAGTCGACGGCTTCCTGCTCTCCCCCTCGAGTACACATTTGGTTGTTCATGTTCCCCTTCCGTCCCACATGACGCCTAAGCTCGAAACGTGGGTGTTGGGGTTTTTGCCCAGGCAAGCCCCGGGCCTTGAACGCCCCCCAGCCGGGCCCACCACATTTTTTGGCCCATTGGTCTTTTGGGCCGTTTGGCCACCCGCGCCCGGGGTGCCACCCGTCTCCTGCGCATTCACCCTTATGTGTGCCATTGTTCCCTATTATTTCACCGTTTTGCGGATGGCTAGGTGGTTCATGGACACGTTACCCCTGCGCACATTGTTGCAATACTATTTTCCTCACTCACTTAGTCAGTTTTTTGGCACACCTGCATTAGAACTTCACTCAATACTCCCACCGCAGTCCTCAGTCCCGTGAATTAATAAATATAGCACCTTTCCTTCATCATCGCACCACTCCCGTGCCATTCCCCATATCCATTTAGTTTTCACACTTTCTTACTTTGCATTATGTCCGGCTTTTTGTCCCTGTTCATCCGCACCATATTTATGACCATACATGTTATCTCGTTTGGGCCCCGCTGGGGTGACAACCCTTACGCTTGAAAATCGGTGGGATGCTCACATTCCACTTTTTCCACCTTTTGGTGGGCGGCCTCCTGCTCTGCACCTACTTCCCTCTTTCTCTCTTCGTCTCTTTCGGCCGGCCTGTGAGCCGGTTGTAGCCACACGAACTCGGCTTGATTACTCGCATTATGGGTCCCTTGTATTAGGAAGGAGGGCCGGTTTTGCCACATCCTACCCGAAACCACGGGACTGAGCAATCAAAATATTTTGAAATAATCGTTGTCATTACCTCTCCGGGCCGACTAAAAAATACACATTTGTATATCCCTTTTGCAATTTGTGGCCCGCCACATTGTACCCCTATGCTGTCTGTCTTTTAAAAAGTGTTATGTCGAAGTAGAATATCTTTTACAATTGTTTTTTAACGACCACGGTCTGTTTGTATACAAAGCAGAGCCTCCGCGATGGTGGCGTAAGGCATATATAGCACTGGGAACAATAATTAGAAGAAGAAATACTATTACACAAATTGGCATTTACACGTCTTTGATTTACTCCGAGCTTGTGATTTAGAATTGACCCCCTAGGCGCGGCTATTTCTGAGGGTAGGGTTGTCAAAGGTTTCTAGCATAAATATAGCAACTTTATTCACTAGGGAATCGACGCTTGGCATTGGGGCAGAATGGCATATGATTAGATTATTTATTTGACATATATCTACCACCGCCGTGTAAACATTCAGAATATATTTTAATTCTATATAACCGCTTTAAATAGGTGATATTGTTTTTTAGCGAGAAGCGCGTGTAGTTTTAAAGCATACAGGAATGGCGGAATTTGGTCCCATTATAACTAAGACTAGGCCGCTTATTCGTGGGTATAAAAGGCTAAGTCGATTAGATGAAAGCTTTTATTTAGCAGAAATTTGTTGTTGCCTGCTTGAATAACATGTCGTGCATCTGAGTGAGCAATGTGGATGTTGCTGACTAGTACTTTGGCAGATTCAGCCCAGATCTGGAATTTTCGCGGTTTGTAATCGAATTTTTTTTTCTGTGGAAAAAAAGGGGAACAATGTTGATTTTGTTGGGCAGGCCATTATTGGAAAGCCACATACCAGGTGAGTAAAAACTTTTATTGTTTAAGTTTTCTTTTTTGCCTTTTTCACAAACAGACGATGAGGTAGCAAGTAATTTTCTGACGTGTGGATTCTCATCACGTAGCTAATCCCGATTATACTGCGCTTACTAACCACTGCACGGTGGGCAGTTGTAAATGTAGTAGAGGATGGAACATTTATGAGCTGTTATTGAGAAAACCACGTGGGAATATTGACATGGGGCAGTCTATGATTCCCTGTTAGGCGAGAATAATGAGATCATGTGATAACGGAACTATATATTAATTAATGAAAGGACTGCTCGTTTTTTTTCCGATTTTTGGCAAACCTCTTAAGTTATATATCAATGCTACATCATTTCAATTTAGCTTCAAAAACTTAAAGAGGTTTTCGTTCTACGAAGCAGGAATTCGCAAACTACTTCGGCTGGCCTTGGTCGCACGGTGTATCTGATTTCAGATTCCCGCCTTCCTCTGGTGGTTGCACTTTTCTAACTTTTATAGTGTTCCGGTTCATTAATTTAAATTCATGATATTATTTCAACCATGTTCTCGAAATTTTTCTGTAGCGTCTCGGTTCCGTAAAGAGCTAATTGATCTTAAATGCCCAGTTGTTACCGATGTGGGACCACGACTCTTCCGTGGCCTCGCTGGTTACACCCCCCGATATTTCAGCGGTCGCAATACACGCCTTCAACTTGTTGCGGTATATGAAGGAGAGGCAGACCACGGAGCGCTTTGTGTGTCTGGTTTATCAACAGGAATCGCAAAGTTTTCGTAACTTTCCGTTAATTCGGCACGCGAGAGAATGCGTCTTTGTTTAACACTTTTAGTTGCATGGTCGGTACCCATATTGAAAATTAAGCAGCTTAGCTAAATTATAGATGATGTATGGTGGTGTCAAAGTCAATATGCTGTCTTTATCAGAGACATAGCATGTTATATATGTTCTCTGGCTTTATTATACTGGCAGCAATACACGCAGATTCCAACTGAATTTTTTCTTCTGGAGTTCTGTCGTTCTAATAAAACTGGTTGCGTCAATGGATGTGTACCAGCACGAAAATCAATAGCAAATTGTAGTTACTTTGATTAGATTTAGCCTGCATAAATCAAAATATAAAAAAGTTGGAGGTAACAATTATATGACAATAACGCCATCGCTGCATTTTCTGTATTTCAGATACCGTTCTGTCCATTCGGCAAGCAACCAAAGGCGAACCGCGGGGACAATTACGTTAATTGAGTTTTAGTGTGGTAAGCAAAACGGCACATGGCTGCTTACTGCCGTGTAGCAGTAGAGCGACCAGAAGCCCTCGACGATATTCGGCAGAGGAGAGGGGGATGTAGTGAAGATGAAGAATTGATTGCAACAGGCGGGGGGATTGTTGAGTAGCGTGTTGCTCTTATCATTAAAGCGATAATGGTTAAAAAGGGAGAGAGGTGCTTCAGATTGTTCTGTAGCTCTGCTATCTTGTTGTTTGTGCAGAAACAGGAAAATAAATATTTGGACGTTTTTTCTTCTTGGGATCTAAGAGGGCCATTTCATCTGTTATCTCGGGCGGAATTTGTTGGCTATATTTTTTCAAACTGGTGTGCGAAGAAAACCCGGATATACATGAGTTTTAATGTGTGATAGCAAAAGTCTGCGGGGATATCTATACGAAGTAATCAGACGCCACATGAACATATCACTTGTATACCGGTAGTTTATCAGGATGAGTGATTTTATGATTTTGATGACAAGAATCTATTTTTCGGACTACATTCGATGTTGTTTGGCAGGACATTAAAAAGTCCCCGCTGGATATGAGCTTAAAGAAAATCCAACATTCTTAACACCCCGATAAGAGAAAATATTCGAATCTCCTTTTTCAGCACGAACAGAAATCCAGAGAGAGTCGTCACCCAACGAGATTGTCCTGACTTTCTTCCAAATTCTCGAAAAAATTCTCCGCGTCGACGACAGAGTTCTCTGAAACAGTCGGTGACGAGCTTTCATTCGGCGGGCTTTTCGAAGTAGTCGATCGACTTATCTACCCTCTAGTCACGATACCAGAGTCTCGGGAAGGCGCATCCGATGCCTCGTCAAAGCGGAGAAATCATAGAAAGTGAGCGTCACAACACAAATTCCGGTGCAAGGCATATAAGCTCAAACAGAAAACGCACCAACCCTGGTCTTTCAAAAAAATTAAGAAACTAATTTTGAAAAGACGGAAAGACATCAATCCCTAAACTTTATTCCATCAAGAAAATGAAGGCAAATGAAAGAACTCAGGCAATGTCTGCCAGAACAGAAACACTCCGTCTAGAAAAGGATGGGGTCCAAGGTTTCAAGGTCCCTTAAGTCAGTCCTAGACTTGCAACATAACAGATGTCAGTTCCGGTCAAGAAGACAGAAAGTCAAACCCCCAGGAATTATGTAATGTTACTAGATATGGACAATCAAAAAGTCTGGCCAGATGTATTAAAAACGATAGAATGGCGGTGCCCAATGTGCGAAGGTTGGATGCGAAAAAGGGGAAAGTATCCTTCCTGGGACGAGGCGACAGGGGCGTATAGAGGGCGCCTTAAAGTGGCTCAGGGCGGAATTGGTAATATGTATAAAATGTCTAAGAATTAACTTCGATTTACTTAATTTAAAAGCGTGACTGTTTTTATTTCTTTCTTTAAAGTGTTTACTAGTATTGTGATTCTTTAAATTCACGAAGAAGTATTTAGAATCGCAAAACAATTGATAAAAAAATCGCTTATCTCAATTGTGATATTATCTACAAATCTTAAAGTTCCCTTAAGTTATCCTATAGACAGACCAATCCTGCTTTACGGTAATCTGTGCACAAATATTATATAGTATATTGAAAGTAAAGATGACCCGTAAATATTTACAATGCGTGGAGCGGGTTCATATAGTAATCGTATCAGAATACAAAGGTTCCTCATCTACGTGTCGTGATAATTGATAACAAATCAAGAAATATTATATATGTATAGCAGTAACACTACGATTGGTATCAAGGAGTGCTGACACCTGTTGGCTCGTCGTAAAGGGCAAACAAATTAAAATTATATATATGACATTTTGAAAACGTGATGAGATGTTTCTCAGTTTTACACCTGGGTGTGCGTATCTTTAAGACAGGTGACAGACTCGCTCCTAATTAAATTTAGACAGAATTTCGATACGATATTTCGTAGATACAGTATCTTTTAACTGACGCATTTTATACACGACTTTTATTTGTTAGAATGTGGAAAACTAAAACAAGTTTTTATGACAGCGAATGTTGAATGGCGCGTCCTCAGTTTGCTGAACTTGCCCGTTGAGGTGTGTTCCTACGAAAGATACGGTTTGAACCCGTGCCAATCTGATTCCTGTCAAAAATTCCACAGATACTGCGAGCGAATTCTCATCCACCCCTTCCTGTTTTCTTGTAGTCTCGCGTTCCTTGTGCTTAAACTGAATCCACGTAAATTTCCCGCCTTTTCCTTCCACTGCATATGAAGTTACATGGCGCAGCACAACGAACAAAGATTGTTGTTTGACACTTGCGTGCGCCTCGGAAATTGTATTAGAGTCTATTTAGAACGATTTGGTAAAAAACTCATTAACAATTAGATGAATGACAAAAAATACGAGTTTGCTTACAAGAATTTGTTTTTAAAGGGCGAAACATAAAATCACCTCTTTGAAAACACACCACACAAAATACACAAATGAAGACAGATGCTCGCTTTGTCAAGAGGAAAATCTAGTTTATGGGATTTTTTTTTATACTTGACGAATTTTACAACATGAGTATCGTGATTGATTATTTTCGAATTATGTTTCCACCAATTGCAGCCGATTACGATTACCGTAATTAATCAAATACTCTCTCTCTCTCTCTCTCCTCTGTTCATTTTCCAATTGTTCATTTTAAACTCATTTATCAACATAAATTACGATGGCATGAATGGACCATATAGGCATGGAGCCCGGGGGGGGGGGGGGGGGGGGGGGGGGGGGGGGGGGGGGGGGGGGGGGGGGGGGGGGGCAAAAGTATGTTTTTGCCAAGTAACTTTTCTTCTGCATCATGTCACATAATAGAATTTTGCCCCCCCCCGCCCCAACCACATTCACTGGTGTTTTTTTTTTTTAGAAGTTTGCCCCCCCCCCCCCCATTCAGTATTCTATTAGCTGCTTTTTGTTGTTGTTGCTTTAGCCATGTCACATATTTAAAAGTTGCCCCCTCCCCCCCCCCTCAAGATTTTTAGAAGCCCCCCCCCCTCCATTCAGTGATTTTAGAATTGCCCCCCCCTTCAAATCTTCAGTCCTACTTGCCTATGGACCCAGTTTGTATGTATGTACCAATATAAATTGCAGGCTAATGAGGACATATTACATGGTAGGGTCTACTGCGGGCACAAAGACAAGGTTCGCCTGTCTCAGTTAAAGAGGTGCCAGACACCATAAGGTGATCAATGAAGCAGAGGTCTGAGGAGATGGAGGAGGAGGCGAGGAAGAGGAGGCACTGGGAGGACTGGGAAATAGCAGGAACTATTAGAAACTATAAATAAGCAGGTAACTATAAGAACCAATAAATAGCAGGTAACATAGAAGCTAATAAATGCAGGTAATATAGAAACTATATTATAGGCAGTAACTATAGAAACTATAATAGCAGGTAATTTACTGAAAATATGATATAGGCAGGTAACTATAGAAACTATATATAGCAGGTAAACTATAAGAAACTATAAATAGCAGGTACTATTAAGAAACTATAAATAGCAAACTATAGAAACCATAAATGGCAGGTAATTATAAAAAACTATAATATAAGCAGGTAACATAGAAACTATAATATGGCAGGTAACCTATAGAAAGCTATCAAATAGGCAGTACTAAATAGAAAGCTATAATTTAGAGTTAACTATTAATACTATAAATAGCATAATTATACGAAACTATATATAGCAGGTAACTATAGAACTATAAATTAGCAGTAACTAATAGAAACCATAAATAGCAGGTATAATAAAAAAAAAAAAATAAAAAACTATAAATAGGAGTACTATAGAAACTTAAAATAGCAGTACAGTACTATAGGAAACATAAAATAGCATATACTAATAGAAAATAGCAAATGCAGGTAATTTATGAACTATACGAATAATTACCTGCTATTTATGGTTTCTATAGTTACCCAGATGGGCCAACTTGTACATACAGAACACGTATATAATGTAACATTTGCAAAACTCCTTCCGTAATGCTATTCATAATAATTTAAAAATGAAATGAAATATATGGAATACATGAGCCTCTGATTCTTAATATACCCCCCCCCAAACCAAGTATTGGCAAGGGGGAGGGAATACTGGAATCGAAGTCTATTTTTCCGTATGTAAACAGTATTTTTCCAGATTAAGTGTATACCTTTCACCTAGCAGGTTTACCATCTGTAGCATATGATCTATCCATAGGATGAAGTGTCCTTATCGAATTTAATGACGTATCGAAGGTCAACACACTATGACACACAAAGATAAGCAAAATATGGTTTACACGGGTTTTAAAGCATTCCTTTCCACGTAGAATCACCATATCATGCATATAGATCACCTTGAAACGCAAATGTTCCTTGATTAAATCTAGAGTCATAATGTGGCTCACGCAAGTCAGTGCATGGACTTCAACAGTCAAACAATATGTTTTAGGCTTCAGCGTTGTACTTTCACTTCGACCTCCAGTCATCATATCATACATGTTATACAAACACTACCCAGGTCGAGTATTAGTCTCTATTGAATTTGGTCTAAATCAAAGCAAAGCTCACTGGGCATAAAGTTGCAAAATATGTTTTCATTTTAATTTTTGAATCTGGTTAACAACACCATTGTGAGATGAAATGATAATTTGTCTGTGTTATTTGATGGATCATATCATATTTTGAAAGCATGAAACATATTGAACACAAGCCCTAGTGAGACTTAAAAATGCAGATATGAGACTCCCCGTCTATGGCATATGATTTACAGTATCCGACCGTTAGCCTGTGCTCTCTGGTCTTTTCAGCACTAAGAGGCAATTATCGAGTGTATATTATTTCCTCCCTACATTTACACTATCTCATTCTCTACCTCTACCTCTCATTCTCATTACTCACTATGTCTTCATAATAGATATTGATGCTGATTTTTCATATTTCATCTTTTTACTTTCTTTTCTGTTGGATTCCTCTTCGTTTAGAGAAAATCTATTTTCATTCAGATTTCATACGCACATGTCAACAACTGCTGCACATTCATAGGAAAATCGATCACATCAGTAACAATTTGCTACAGTATCAAAGGCAAAAACATTGGGAGAATTTACATATTAAGTCACATGCCTTTATATTTTGCAAAGCACTCTGTCTGAAATTTGACAGGTTATTTTTGTAAACATCTCATTAATTGCCAAGCTGCATAAAAACACCGTACATCAACCATATACCTGAAATGACACTGTGATTGCTCAGAGTTGACACTGGACACTATTAAGTCATGTTGATTGTGTGATGTAAAGTTACCATACTGATGAATATCACGTCATCAAAATAATCAAGAGGTTATCAATCCCACCCCGTAATTCTACACGTCAAGTACAGCGATTTTGTCTAGCCACTAGATACACATTGGATCAGCACTTTTTCTTTTACTTAGGACTGCCTCAACTAGTTGGCCTAAAACTAAAAAATTCCCTAATTTACTTTGGAACATGCAATTAGACTAAATGTATCCTAGACACTTTATTGTATAATAGTTGCTCTTTTAATCTTAATTGCTCTATTTTCTGTATGTAAAATGTAAACCCTTTTTCACACAAGCACTAATAATTGTATGAGAGAAAGTCTTTTAGACCTCTGAAGTAATGAAGTTTTCACAATTAAATCAATTAAAGTGCTACTTCTTGAAATATTTCCTTTCAGCAAAACGGATTATCACAATAGTTTTCAATTTTGCAATTTTTGTTCACATATGAAATAAAAAGATATATATGTATTCAGATATAAAGTTTGTCAAACTGCATTTGATGCGTTTTAGAAGAAAAACTGTTGTTTTAAAAAACGGCTTTTGATGTCAAAATTATTAAAATAGCATCAGTTCAATCGTTCATTTATGATCAAACGAGAGACTATAAACATTATGTCCGCATAGGGTCTTCCGCGATATATACAGTTAACTTTGGTATCTCGAACCATTATATTTCCAAATTACCATGGGCTATGTTGAAAATCTGATCTGAGGTCCCAAATCCACCTATTTTACTGAGTATTTTTACCTCGATATCTTGAATGCATCGACTATCTTGAACTTTTTTCTTGGCTCCCATCCGATGTTCGAGCGATTAACAAAGATCGACTGTTTTTAAAAAAATAACACAAAACTGTGGATATCCTTTCAACTATGCGACAGTAAGAGACTTTTTTTACCAATAAAATATTTACTTAGTTGCAAAACCCTATACTATTAGATTTAGACCCACAAACCAATAGAACTTGACCCTGATTGGGTGTAATTTTATTTTTCTAAGGCCAGACTCCCGGACCTACATGCTCCCCCAGATTATTGATGACATTGTTTATGTAAGACGGACCGACCAGAGGATCGCGTTTTAATCCCACACTCTGATTTCAATGGCAAAGTATCAGATGGTATATAGGACATTTAATTTATCCAGAAAACAATTGAAAGGTCGATGGTCCGTTGCTTTCTCTACTCCATGACCGTTTGATTATGGTTGTGATAGTAAACCACGTAACGAGGAAATGCTTTGAATACATTCCGATCACCGACAGTACATCCAATCGATGCTGTACTTTTCAAATTCTTTTACGAGCTGTTCTTTTTGTAGAGTTATTTCATGTTTTTTAGCTTCTCAAATCAATACAAAGTACCTCTCATCATTAACTCAACTCCAACATTTGTTATTGAATTATAAAAATGTTTGTTGTCATCAAATGTCTGCTTTCAGGGTTATATGAAATAAAGTCAATTAAAACCTCCAGAGTTCTACTGTTGATTATTGAAATCAAATGGAAGGTCATGTTAAACAAATTCTTCTCTTGCGTTGAAATTAAAACATTTGCATTATTCTCGATTCGTTGAAGGATAATTATAATCAATGAATGCAAAATCAAAACGATTATTTTTCTTTGTTGGCATTTATTGTTTTGTTATTCTACGAATCATATAAAATTGGTGAAACATACACTGTACTTTACGATTACCCATGCGTTGCTTGTGTTTCTGATATGGAATTATTATATAAACTGGAACATTTTTCATACAATGCAAAAAGACTATATGGAACAACTTATCTGATATTGTGACTTTTCTTTATGCGCATAGGTTGCTTGAACAGCATACATATGACAATTTACAACTTTGTTAATTGTTCAGATTTAAACCTGGCCCTAGGGACATGAAACATAAATTCAGATTTCAATCACCTGTACAACATGTTTCCATTACTTTTGAAATAAAAACTGTTAATTGCAGGCACTAGAATTATAATCTAAAACATAATGCAATACAATTTATTTGGCAATAATTGACTTCTATCTTTCACTTGCAATATTTCAGATTTGACTTGGGAGTTCAAAATGTTTCATGATTGGGCTGAGTAATCCGTTATCTATCTCGAAAAATTTCACACATTCCTGATATTGGTATCTGAAAATAGTGTATCGATATCCCTTCCGTTTCACTAAATGTAGACACAGACTCCGCTTTTGTGAATGAATGTTGCACTTAATTTTAGTGGTAGAGAAAATCTTGCGTATTTACTTTACAAATTTCGGCAACTATAATTATAAATAATACTGATTGTATACCACTGAGAGAAGAAAATATTATCCCAGATATAGTTATAGAAATTTCGCCAGGTTTTTAACATATGTCCAAGAATGCGAATTGCAGCATTTTTATCGTATAACAGAACTGTCTTGAACATAGAATAATGTTTCTCCATATGTGCAATGATGCATTTGCACAATTGCTTTTTGTACTTATAATAACACAATGATTGGACACATACGATTCTTCCAGTGGATCGTAGGAATTCCCATGTTCCTTTCTTGAGAGCACTGAACACTATTCCCTACTGTGTGTGAAATCGATCACAATCTAATATTTTCTCGCACAGGCTATCTTTGTGGTGTGTATAGGCGTGGGCGCTCTTACATGCTTGTTTTCTAACAACTGCAGGCTTTAAAATGCTTCAAGATGTCTGCATGCACTATGAGCTAGAGCACTTAAGTACTTTTTTAGTGCGCAGATGTTGCAGATTTTTGCTATGAAACACGATTTGGTAAGCTGTAGCCGGCACCCTGACTGCAAGGAGCAGAGGACGTGTACGATGAGAGTGACAATACAATTGTACAATTCACCCCGAATTCAACTTTCACTTCTTCATATTGGAAAGAAATTATCCATTGCCCTTTTGTGCTGACGGTGAAGATCATTCAATTTCTCCCCTGCTTTGCCATCTTTGTCAAAAACTTTCAAGAGAAGAGAAAACAAAAATTTGGATATCAGTGTGTTACAACATGTGTTTGAGTCAATATATTACTCGCCTGAAATTTTAATTGTGTTTATCAAGTTAATCTATCTATTCTTCTTTAATAATTTGTTATTAATGAGCTCTCCATTTAAATATTTTTTTTTTTACAAAAAGTTATACTCTCTGTGTACGTACAGTACAATGAAAGATTATCTCTTCTGTTGATATCAGCACTCTGATGAGGAGCATAAAATTCCTAAATCCGTTCAAACAAAGATCAATCTAACATTCGCATAATCAGTGATTACCACCGCATTAGCCACCCATGAGGCAAGTTCGTTTATTTTTAATTGAATGAGGTAAAGCGCATAATTTAACATATGGTGCGTATATCAATACAGCAGTCGCAGACAATACCGCACTTTCCAATGAGTAGCTCTCGAAAAAATGGAAAAGTCCTAGCCATATAGTTCATCCCTCCATAACATGCACGAACATTGGATAATTACTCCCTGCTCTTATCATCAACTATCAATGCAATGATATTTCTTGGCAGTGATAAATATCATATTTAAGAGCTACAGACTGAGAAATGGGTATTAACGGGGTTATTGTTAGTGTATCAGCTTTCTCATATACACGAACCATGATCACGACTGTTTCCATATCTATCTTTCCACAGTTTAATCTTTATGAAGAAAAACACGAACCAATATCCAATACAACTGATTTTTAAAACTATCGTTTCTTGCTTGGGCCACTTGTTACAAACAAACTTCTTATCAATGATGAAATGTATACTAATGTATGTACATGTTATTGATCAGATAAGGATAAGAAATCATAATATGCATAACATGTCAATTGTCTATTTCATTACTAACTGTTTATCGTACCTACATTATCCAAATTGTGACTGCATTTGAATCCCGTATCATTTGCTCAGTTATCGACTTACTAATTGCTATCTATCTGTCACTCGATCTATATATTTTATCGCAACTGTTACTTATATATCAATTTAACTACTTGGCATTATATTTTGTATGTTCCTATCATTAATCTGCCATTTTATATATTCGGTACCGTCCCCTTATCGATTGTTGATAGATTTATCTGCAGAGCTGACCTCAAGACCGGCATTCTATTATCTTAACTTGCTCTGTGTATCCTTAAAAGTACCTGCTATTATATGCAGCTATAATTCACATTGATACCTTTTATCATGTGCTCAAGAATACCTCTTTTATGTAGTCTATAAATTACCTACTATTTGGAATGCCCATAATTATGTCATCTGATAAATTCAAATAGTTGCCTTGTTATTCACATCAGTACCGGCTACCTTCTATGTTGCTAAATATGTCTATCATTTATTTTTACTACCTGTATATTTATATTCTTTAAATACATGTTATATACTAATTTATCGGTTTTATAGTTACTTGCTATTATATAGTTTCTCATAATACTTGCTATTTGTATTTTCATTACGTTATGTATTTTATCGTTTCCTATAGTACTAGTTACTCTGCTATTAAGTTCTATAGTACTCTATTTTATATTTTTATATTACTCGCTATTTATGCTTTTCTTAGTTTACGCATTTATAGGTTTCTATAGTTACCCCATATTACTTTTTATAAAATTACTCTATTTTTTTCTAAGTTAGCTGCCATATATATAGTTCATATTATTACCTGCCTATTTATAGTTCTATGGTTACCTGCTATTATAGTTTCATAATTACCTGCTAATTTATAGTTTATAACTTCACTGCTATTTTATGGCTTCTCTATAGTCACTGCTATTATATAAGTTTCATATAATTACCTAGCTATTTATAAGTTTCTATAGTTACCTGCTACTGCTATATAGTTCTTATATTACATTGCAGTATATCTATTCTATAACTGCTAATTTATAGTTTCTATGTCTACTAGCATTATAATATATTTCTTATATTTACCTGCATTTTAAGCTTCTATGGTACCTGCTTATTTATCGTTCTATGTTACCTGCATTATTCTATAGTTTCTAAGCTACCTGCTATTTCACCAAGTCCTCCAGGTGCCTCCTTTCCGCG
>CAJDSM010003565.1:475-16685 GCA_903981925.1 Ostrea lurida
AATTGTTCCCAACCTGGTAAAGGCAAAGATAACGAACAGTGATCAATCTCGTAAGTCCTTATTGTATCATTGCTCTGGTGTTTTTCCTTTGATGATCAGTGTTTCCTATTTTTGATACACCATGAATTGTTGTGCTCTAACAACCATACTCTATCTAGATAAAGCATGCAAGGGTGAATCGGCAATTCCAATGACATTTCATCCTTGATTGAAGGAAATCAGTATAAACAATTAAGCCAATTTTAATATCAACAAGCATTCTGAGAGTATGTCATAACGCAAACCATAGTCCCTCACCGATACAACAATCATTGACCCTGCACCAAACAATTCTAATTGCATATTATAGCTATATCGATCATATTTGCGTAGAAGCAGATAGACAAACCATTAACTTAGTGAAAAATGAATCGATCGAACACCAAACTCAAACTTGATCTGTAACTTGTATGGCAAAGCATGTACCAAATATCAAAAGAAACTGCAGCTAGTAGAAAAAAGTGTGGAAACTGATTTACCGGACTTACGGACAGACAGAGACGGACAGAGTGCAAACCTAAAGTCCCCTTCGACTTCGTCGTAGGACTAATAAAACAAACTCAAATAAACGGACTGGAGGCATAAGAGCATCAAGATACGCCATATAGAAGTCCGCTAAACATCTCTTAGCTAAAAACACACAAATATATCCAGGTTTGTTGTTATACAAACTACACATAATTAGTATCAGAATCATGTTCGCCCATTAATAAAGAGAACAAACAACTTACCATTGAGGCAGGTTCTTTTCTTTGGTTCTGGTAGCTCGAGCGTCCTACATCGCAACGAATCTTCCACATGTATTTGATTTTCAGCGGATTCTGCAAACTGTGACAGCAAAAAATCACAGCCATCGTCCATGGTGGTTAATAATTATAAAGATCAACTGTATCGGATAAACATGAAATTCTGCTAATGAGTTTTGATTGGTCTAAATTTTGGTCAAGCAATTACTTGTTAGAGCACAATTTCAAAATTAAGGATGATGCAATCATTTCCGTGCACAATGATACAAAATATTTAGAGTAACCTTGAACTCGTGCATCTTCCGTTACCAGTTTCGGGAGCTCCGCTCCCTCGACAGGTATCGGAAGATACACTCATTCAAGGATACTCTATATATTACATGGAATACCAAAAAAAAGTTCGGTAAACACGGACCCCTGGAAACACCAGAGGTGAGATCAGGTGTCTGGGAGGAGTAAGTATCCCCTGTTGATCGGTTACACTTGCCGTGAACCCATAGTCTTGATCAGGTAAATGGATCAATCCGTAGTCAAATCGGTGTGAAAAACGCTAACAATGGCTATGAAACAACATCAGACAGCATTGAACTAAATGTAGGTTCAACTGGGATATACTAAATTGTTCTAACGACCAATGAAGTTACGAAATACTGCCTTTAAACGTGGACTGTGAAACCCCTGCAACAAACAACTTGTTTGTAATATCTTGCCTCGATTAAAAAAAAACTGATCATACGCAGAACAATCTCTTTGCGTATCGAATAATTTGTAGAGACATACACAGCATATGCAGTGATGCTGGAATATTGCCTGCATAAATATTGGAAGTTGACGATGGAGAAGCGAAATAATCCCGTTCGTCATAAAGTGAGTAGTTAGTTGCTCGTTAACTGCCAATGTTCAATAGATATCCAGTACGAATCAGACATGGAAGACTCGTGTGTCTCTTTATTTTCTAGTCGTTGGATAATTGAATCCATATGAATGAACAAAGCATTGTTATTATACGATAAAACTCGATCAATAATACGAAATGTCGAATTAAAGGTTACCGCTCAATATTTCTTCTTTCCATGTAGAAGCTTTGAATGAATTCTGCTCATAAAAATATTCAAAAAAAGGTTCAGCTAACAAAGGAGCCAAAAATTCGGCAATTGGAATTCCAACCAGCTGTTTGGAAACCCGATTGCAAAAACTACAAAGATATTGTCAATGAGGAACTCAGCCATTGCTTTAAATATCAGGCTTTCAGCAGTACTTGGTGTAAGCAATCAGAGTGGAGTTTAACAAAATAATTTTTTGAATGCTGATCACCTACATAAGAATATTTCCTTTCCCATTTTGTTAAAGAAGCAACTGGTCTATAATGTAAAATGCCTTGTTTATTTATTTCGACTAATTTAGAGCTTATAGTTTTAGAGGTTGTTGATATTGGTTAAATTTCTGGATTTCAAATTCACTAGAAGTTCTTTACAGAGTTTTTTAGAATCCACATTTTGATTCACACCACGTACTGCATTATGTAGTTTCACAATTACTTCTGAAGTTGCTCCTGACAGTCAATACATTTTGTGAGGGCAGTAAAGACATGGATTTGGGCATTCAACATGAAAACCTTATTTCATTTTGGGACTGTTACATGTGCGCTATGGCTACTTCTAAGAATTTACAGTTGCGTGATCGTTGGAAAGAGGGGGAGGGGGGCATATACGAAAAGAAACCAGTTTTTTTTAATCATACCCAATTGTTATGGTTTCCGTTGATCTAATTTCTTAATCAATTTAATTAATAAGTTAGATTGTTGAGAATCATGTTAGTTCATTTGTGATAGCCTCCCCAAATGTTTGATTCATTGCCAGTAAATTTAGTTTGTTGTATCCATTTAACAATTCCATGAACAATGGCATCTATATCAACTTAATCTCCAGGTACATGTACCTCTGATCAATCTACATGAATTTTCACAACATGGTGTCCTAATGAATTACTGCTGGATCCGATGGGCGCAAATTATTTTTCAACATGGAAAGTGAATTTAAGTACCGGAAGAAGAATTATACCAATTATAATGTACATTACTGTTTAAAACTATCTAGCTACAGATGAAGCAAGTTGTTAATTTCCAGAACCCTTGCGGTAGTAACCAGCGAGTTCAACAACTCTGAAACCGTCACCAGGGAATGGGTGTACCCCCCCCCCCCATTTTAGAACAAAGATGTTAATATATCTCACCTTCCAGAAGATTTTCCCCCTGGACAACCTACCAGGGCTTGTCTTGAATGTACACCTATGGGTCACTAATACTAGTGTTTATTGCTGGACGGCTAACTTGCGTAACTTGTTTACCTATGCTGAGACCCCCTACGCATTGACCCGTTCTCTCAAGGCCATCTAACATGAACATAATTACCAAGAGAAGAGTTGTTCCCTACGGAAGCGCATGGGGGCTTCAGCAGTACCTTTTATTAATTTGTTATGACAAAATAATAATTCGTTATAACAAATGATCACAATTTGTTATATAACAGATTAATGAATTGCTATAACAGATGCCAACTTGTTATAACAAATTATCTTTTTTTCATAAAACAGATTGACAGTTTGTTATTATATGTTATTACAGCTTCAAGCAGGTAATATCGGCTGATAACAGTTGTCTGTGTTTCATATTTCCCGAGCCGAAGGCCATGTCTGGTGTCCGGCCGGTGACCTGGTCAAAATGGCTAAAAACCAGTAATGCCGGGAGTACATCCTACGCCTAATCGAGAAGAGGTTGTGACTGAAGCATTATTTCATAAAACATAAAATTACAAGACAAACAAGCAATAAAGACACACTGGACAGGGACAACACACTATTATCTATTCACTGATACATGTATCTATCATGGTGATTTGTAAAATAGGAACAGATACTATCCTATAGATGGTAAAGGCAAGATACGAACAGTGATCATCTCTAAGTCCTAAATAGAATGCAAAAACAAGAGTTGGGAACCACGGACTCCGGACACACAGAGGTGGGATCAGGTGCCTACGAGGAGTAAGCATCCTGTGACCGGTACACCCGCCAATGAGCCCATGCCTTGAACAGGTAAACGGAACAGTCCGTAGTCAAATCAGTGGTGTTGAACAAGGCTTAACTATGGTATGAACACATCAGAACAGCCCCGGTTTGACTCATTGATAGGTTCATACGGTAAACAACTTGTTATAACCGACCATAGAATTTACGAAATCTGCCTTTAACGTGACTGTTTGAAACCCTCAAACACACAACTGTGTCTTGTAAGTAGCTTGCCTCCGATTTAAAAATCAGAAGGCCATCGAGATGCTATAGCCGAGTTGCAGGTAAATTTTTTGAAGTTTTTCTGTCGGCAGGTAAGCCATGAGGCCCTTAGCATATTTATATAAAACAACTAAGTTTCAAATGTATAACAGAATTATCAACGATCGTAAAAAATTTATCAATTGCAACATTAAATCATCTGTACAGGGTGAGCCATAGGCCTGCAGCCTTTATGATACGGTTTGGATAGACCTAGCAAAATTAAACAACTTTTTATACATGTCTTAACAAAATGTTTTTCATTTAAAGAGTTATGAATAGGAATTAAAATTGTCGTTAAAGGTGAGCCATGAGGCCACCAGGCTTATATCTTGATACAGTTAGATAGATGTAGTTAAACTAAACAAGATTTTGTTTATACATGTTTAACACAAAATGTTTTACGAGTAAAGAGTTATGAATATGATATTAAATCGTCCGTTAAGCGGAGCCACTGAGGCCTGTAAGCCTTGACAGATTTTTCCGAAATCGATTAGGTTTCTCACTCACTTGATGAGTAACAATATCCCAAAGTTTCAAGTTGAATCAGATTGTAACTTTTGGAGTTATTGTCTTGAAACTCATTTCTAAAAAAAAATCAAAGTTATTTGGTCACCTGTTGACCTTGAACCTTTGACGGATTTTCTGAAGATATTCACAAGATTTCCAAGTTTCATTTGAATCAGAAAGTAAAAGTTTTAGAGCTATCGTCCGGAAACCTCATTGGTATTCAGATTTTTTCGTACGTTTTTCGGTCACTGTTGATCCTTGACCTTAGACGATTTGTCTGAAAATCAATGGGTTTTCTCTCACATGATATGCAACAATATCCCAAGTGTTTCATTCAATTCAGATTTAAACTTTTTGAAGTTAAACGTCCGGAAACCTCATATTTTCAGTTTGGTGAAGATTTATGGTCACTGTGACCTTTGACCTTGACGGATTTGTCCGAAATCATAGGGTTCCTCTCACATGATATGGCCAACAATTATCCCAAAGTTTCAATTCCAATCAGATTTTAAACTTTTGAAGTTAACGTCCCGGAAACCTCAATTTTAAGATTTTGGGAAGTTTTTCCGTCACTTTGACTGGGACGGATTTGTCGAAAATCAATAGGGTTCTCTCTCGTGTGATATTTAACAATATATTCCAAATTCATTCAATCAGATGTAAACTTTTCGAAGTTATGTCCGGAAACCTAATTGTTGACGCCGCCGCCGCCCGCCGTCGCCGTCATACCCAAAACCAATATAGCCGAGTGCAACTCGTTGCACACCCTCGGCTAAAAACCGATCATAGCAGAACAAGCTCTTGCGTATCGACATAAGTTGAGAGACCACACACACCATTGCAGTGATCGATGGAATATTGCTACATAAATATGGGAAGTTCGACGATAGAAAATCGGGCCAAAAGAAAACAAATATGTGTGTTTAATGTCATCCGACCGACCGTATTTTTTCACCCGACTCCAACACTTCTTTAATTGGAAAATTTTGGTTAATTTTCCAAAAAAAAAAAAAAAATGTCTCTCTCCAGACCCTAACTATTACTCTAACATTTGCACAGATGCAGACCTGTTTAAACTTACAACATACAGCAATTACACAAATGAATAAACGCACATATATACAAACATTACACAATACTAAAGAAACAAATTAATCCCACCTACAGACCCTATTTTTTTTCCAGCAGGTTACAGTAAACATATTGTATGGGCCCATATAAACCTATGGCGAAGTAAACAATATGTTAAAACGTAATCATAGTCCCACAAACTATACAAAATGAGTGTAGGGCAACAGGACCTCCGAGAAAAGTGAACAAAGGACAGGTGCATGTAGAAGAACAGAAATCCTTGACTGACCGATCTCTCCGCCGTGAGTCGTAGTTGACATAAATAAACGGGATTACACCACAACCGTCGTAAAAAAGTTGAACTTCTTCTTGACTTACTATTAAGTGAAATCTATTACCATAAATATTACAGTAATTATATTATGCTTTTTTAGACAATAACAGGAATACGTTTAATTGTGTGACAATTCCTCTGGATGCTTCAGGGATATGAAATTTTGCAATTCCCATCATACCGTGCATGCATTTTCAGATATAGTTTGGTATATGAATTGGAGTTTGTATCTTGATAAAGTTCACAATATATACATGCAGATTATAGAGTATGGTCTACATGTAAGCTAGGTAAAACGCCAAATCTACCCATGTGTGCCATCGTTTTAACCCTCAATCTTCCGATGCCTTTTCGCTATCGTAGTAATTAAATAAAAGAAATGATATTCCAGTAATTTATTTGATTTTTGCATACACGGTGGGCAAAACCGGAATCGTCGAAGGGGGGGGGGTGTCCCTTCTGCAATAGGGAGCCAATAGGCTAGGAGTTGTGGGTGAAGCACAAAAGTGAGGTTCAAGGGGGAGTTCGTGGGTTTCATGGGCTTATAAAACTAATTTGATGTGGAATATTTAACTAACTTCTATACATAATATATAATAACTTTTTTGATATAAGACACTGCTGCGGACTAATACGCTTCTTCGTTCCCCCTGTGCTGCTTCAAAATCTACATCAGTAATACTTATATTCTTGCGCCATCGTCAGATAGTTGTGCATTATCGGCTGGCGACTCTTTGCCCATGTGAGCGGGTGTTGAACAAAGTCGACAGCTCTCGCACTCGCAGATTTGCTGCCGCAGTTATTTTTCCAAATGGCGAGCATCGTGGACATTTTTTTTCGGCCCGACTTTTCGATTTTTGTCGTTAACAACGGTTTTTCACTAATGGCAACTTGATTAGAAGACCGCCTTTGCGACATTTATGTTGCATGCATGTTCCAAAACACGGTACCTAATAGATTTCGATGTTTAACCAGCCGACAGAAGAAATGAAACTTTTCTCAAAACTTATTATGTGTAGAAATAAAGTAAGGATAAAAGTGTAATTTGTTGGTTTTTTAGTGGGGTAAATGCTTCCCATTTAAAAAATATATATTTATTTTAGTTTTGAAAAGGCGTTTAATTCAAATCATGATGCAAGGAATAAAATAAGTCAATCGTAATGCAGCAATATCTCATTGCTATCCGATGCGAGGCTTCCGCTCGAGACACTCGGCTTTCCGTCGAGATTTTGCGCGGAACAGCGACCTGGGTGTCTGGGTGCTAAATTATCGCGTGAATCAATGAAGTTCATGTATGTTTCGAATAGTTGATGCATATTTCTACGTGTTTGAGTGTAAATGCAACGTTGAGATTCAAAACATTATTATATATGGGGGGGGGGGGGGTCATGTTCGAATTTGATATACAAAGTCGAAGTTGCGGAATTAAGAAAAGGCATTTATTCTACGCAGAAAAGTTGTACCTTTTAAATTAAAATCCATTCAAAAAGGTTTTGAAATATGTACACTGTTAGTAGAATGTTACTAGAACTGTCGCTATCGGGACTAATACCCCCCGCGGGGACACTACATAATGAACACACAATTTTCTCGATTAACAGAAGTTGTCTAATCATGGGTACTATAGCATATAATTCTTTAGTAGGAGTTGTGGACGATGCACTAATGCATACATTGGTGAAAAATGCCTGTGGACGATGCACTAAGCATACATTTGGTGATAATGCCTAAGTCAAACGTCATATCTTGTACAAACATTGTTCCAAAACAAAATTTCCTGACAGTAGCACATACTCCATTATAATATTTTAAACCTCCACAAAGTTTTCCATAAAAACGTGCAAGTCGTTTAGAAGGAGTTGCGGACAATGCACTGATCATGGGTATTTTGGTGAAAGCTAAGTACAAACGTTCATATCTTGTACAAAAATTGTTCCAAATAAAATTTCTGACAATATGCACATCCATTATATATCTCTAACAACTCCAACAGTTTCATCAAAAACGTGCAAGTCTTTAGGAGGCAGTTGCGGACAATGCACTGATGCATAGGTAATTTGGTGAAAAATGCACAAGTCCAACAACGTTCATATATGTACAAATGTGTCCAAAATAAATTCCTGACAATATCACATCTCCATTATGTATTCTAACACTCCACAAAGTTTCATTGAAATCCTGCAATCGTTTAGGAGGAGTTTGCGGACACAACATATTTCGGACAGACAGACGGACGGACAGACAAGGTGAAACCTATATACCCCCCCCCAAAACTTCGTTTGCGGGGGTATAAACAATGATTATTGCATAAACATGTTACAAATTTCTAAATTAATGAAACAGTGTTTGCGGCCGTTCTTTTGTCGCTTGCGTCATGTTGTTTCTCTGTTATTCAATATTTAAAATTGTTGTGTCTCTCGGTTCAACTTGTAATTGTTTGAATGAATCCGTAACTGTTTTTGGGGGGAATATAATACGTTAAACATATTGTTATCTCGCCACTTATATTATTTCTTTATATTCATGTTTTGCCTAACTCGACTTTGGATATGTTTTGGGATTATGATTACGTTTAACACATTGTTAACTTCGCAATTATATTCATGCCCCATACAATGCGCTTTAATTCCTCGGTCTCACGGAACTCAAGGCTAACAGGACACGAGAGTTACCTTCGCGTGCCCTAGAATTAAAAGCATTTAATCCATCGGTCCTTTTAATTGCTTGCTTGTACGAGTTACCGTTCGTGCGGGACGGTATTATAAATTTCCGGTTAGGGGTTTTTTACCAGCGCTAAATCCAAACATTACATTTAATATATGGATTCGTTTAATCAATACAGGGTCAAGTTGCCATTATCATCAATGCAATGTTGAAGACATAGATTTTTTCAAAATCGGTATTAAAACATTTCTTCGATTAAACTAATTTAAAAGTAAGTGGCAACAAACTAGAACTCGCCACAACGTGTTGTTGACGCTATAAAAGCTCGTACTGTAAACGCCCACCTCGACAGTCAGTTCGCATTCCCAACAATTACATCGACATTCAGATATCAAGGATTTGCCGTGGAGGTTGGTCTGATCTGATGCATATCCCAATCGTGTCAGGATGAAAGAATATTACCTCATTCACAGCAGCCAACAGGACGCTGCAAAAAGAAAATGGACATGCTGATCGCAATATATCAGGGGGTTAAACTTCTATAAAGAGTGTACATCTCATAAAGTTCATGATAAAAATGAAATTGGACCAGAGAGTATCACTGTTTTACATACGTTCAAAATGCTATCCTCAAAAAAAAATGGAAAAAAAGGCATAAAAAAAGCGGTGGGTTTGAAAGCAATGGATCCTTATGACAAAGAGACGCCCTCCTTTCAAGTACTGAAGCCAGTTGCACGTGCCAGCGGGTAAGTTTTAATATGATTTATTTTGAAAATCAGCAAAGGTTGTTACGTCTCATCAAAGAATCTTCTCTCTCTCTTTCTCTCTTTTTCAGGAAAAAGAGTCCTAATACTCCTGTCCACTTGTTGCCTATCTTAAACTTAAAATGACTGTCACGACATCTTTGGTTTTTAAGACCTGTGATTGTTAACCTCATTACACATGTAATTATGGGCCTCTGTATTAATTAACAAGTAGATTAATGGCGTAGACTGATTTAAAGTTGGGGGGGGGGGGGACCTAAAAGTAAAATATCCAATAAAGTGGGGTGGGGGGGGGGGAGGTGGCAAACTTAAAATTTTGTGACAAGGAAAAAAAAAAAAAACAACAATAAACAAAACAAGTGAGAACCTAATGATGTTCTGGACTGCGGTCGCTCGCGAGCTACTGCGTAGAAGCACAACTATTTCGTTGATTTATGCTACCAACGAAATTAACAAAATTTAATTTCATGAAACATCTGTGCTCTACAGTATATCATTTATAAAATTTTGTAATAAAAAAAATTTCTGTCAGTTCAGCATGGTATTAAATCTCCTAAAAAGCCATATGAATTTTCTGAAATAACTGAAATGATAATCTAATAATTGATGATTTTGAAATATTGTTAGTTCAAAAGATCATGTATTTTATAGGATTTTTGAAATTCTTCTAAGTTTGAAGGAGCATAACTTCGTCAAAAATTTAAGATCAATATCTCCCTGCTAATATGCACAACTACATATGTGGGTTTTTTTTTTTTCCTTTACCTTCTGTAAATATACCAAGTTTATTGAATTTGGTTGATCAAGTTTCAGAGGAGTTGCAATGACAAGATCATTTATAAGGATTTTTTACAAATTTTCTAGCTTCTTGAAGGGGCATTACTTCCGTAACAGATTTAAAGGATAATATTTTCCTGCTATAATGTCAACTACTTGAGTTCTTACTGTATACCAAGTTTCGTTGAATTTGGTTAGGTAGGTTTCAGAGGAGTTGCGATGACAAGATCATTTATTGAGGATTTTCTAAGTTTGAAGGGGCATAACTTCTGTAAAAATTCAGAGGATCCAATATTTCTGCTATATGCAAAACTACATATGATGTTCTTCATGTATACTAAGTTTCGTTGAATTTGGATTGGGGTAGTTTCAGAGGAGTTGCGAGAAAATATTTATGAGGATTTTCTAAGTTTGAAGGGGCCTAACTCCTGTAAAATTCGAGATCAATATTTTCCTGGCTAATAATCAAAACTACTCTGATTTTCATGTATAGCTAAGTTTCGTTGAATTTGGTTTGGGTAGTTTCAGAGGAGTTGCGATACAAGATCATTTATTGAGATTCTAAATTTGAAAGGGGCATGTATTTTCTGTAAAATTCAGAGGATCAATACTTTCCTGCTAATTGCAAAACTACATATGTATGTTCTTCATGTAATAGTACTAAAGTTTCGTTGAATTTGGTTGGGTTAGTTTTAGAGGAGTTGCGATGACAAGTTTAGTTGGGACGGACGGACGGTGGACGGACGGAGTGACCCGAACTCCTAAGACCTTCTTTCGCCGTGGCGAGCAGGTAAAACCGGTCATTTGAACATTGAGAGTGGGGGTGGCGGGGGGGGTGACGTGGGGGAAGTCTATTAATTACTGAAAGTTGGGGACACTTCTAAATTGTGTAGTTTTTAATGCTGAAAAATAGTACTTGAGAAAAAGTGGGGGGGAAGGGGGGGGGGCAAAAACATACTTTTGCGCTCCCCCTCCCATCAATGTATTGCTAGCAACGGGATCTATGCACTTACACTGGGACCAAATGCAAACACTGGGACCATGCAACACTGAACCATGTTAACAACTAACCCACAACGTACCTTAGAAAACGGGAACCCGTGTAATAACTGATACTTATGTAAAACAACCGAGGACCCGTGCAATTCAACTGATACCTTATGTAACAACACACGGGACCCGTGCAAAAACTGATACCTATGTAACAACAACGGGACCCGTGCAATCAACTGATTACTTGACAACCCGGGACCCGTGCAAACTGATACCTATGGTAAACAACTAGGGACCCATGCAACAACTGATACCTATTGTAAAACAACGGGACCCGATGCAAAACTGTTACCTATGTAACAACTACGGACCATTGTGCAACAACTGGATACCATATGTACTAAACCGGGACCCTGCAACAACACTGAGACCTATCGCAATGACCTCCACCTTGACGATCATCTCTTTTATTTTGAAAAATAACCTGTTAAAGACATTTTCATCCATTGCAATCGTTGCCAATGCACATTCTCAACAGACACCCGGGCAAGTTTCCCAGACACCCAGCCAAGGTCCGCCATTCCTTTCAACCATCAACACACAAACCAACCTTCCCGTTGCAACCCCATCTCATCAACATCCTTTTCATGACACCCGCAGCAGTCAGCTGCATATCACACACGTCCTCGACAAGTGAGCTTATTAGGTTCCACCAGCAATAAACACCAGTCAAAATACCAGATAAAGGCAAAAATACACCAGATCAAAGGCAAAAAAAAAACCACCAAGATTCGAAGACAAGGGCAAAAGTGTTATTTAAGTTGTAAACTAAGAAGAATGTGATTTTACCATGCCAAGACGATTAGAAGATAGAGAATAATTTGAGGTAAGTTTCTAGTGTCCTTTTGGCTTAGGTATTTTCAGAGAATGGGGTCGATTTCATTTCAAGTGATTTAAAAAAAATTGCGAGTAGAACGATGTAAATTAAATATTAAGTATTTAAATTAAACGAATTGTGATGTTTTCAAGATACTGCATGTTTGTTTTTTTGCTTAAAATATTTTTCCAAAAGATAAATGAGGGCGAGACATATTGCTTTTTGGCCGTCCGTGTGTCCGTCCACAAAGTTTGTAAGCGCAACATCCTCTAAACTACTGATCTGATTTTTGAAGAAACTTATATGTAGCAAGGACACATCATATGTAATTGTGCATATTACCAGGAAATTTTGATCATCTAATTTTTGTAGGAGTTATGGCCGTTTGAACTTAGAAATTTGCCTTAAAAATCCTTCATAAATATACTTTCACTCATCTTTCACTTGAATTACAGCTCATGGTGGCATATTACATATTCATTGAATTTGATTTAACTAGCAAACAATGGGGGTTTCGGATAATAAAACCGAGGTCGTTCAAGGGGTGGCACGATAAGATCCCCTGCTCAAAGGCCTGCCAGCTAGGCCTAAATTTGGCTAGGTTGGGTGCGTCGATATAATTTCCGTGGACTAAACAGTAATTTGAGATATTATTGATTGACTTCCCTAAAATATCTCATATGGACGTCACCTGGGTTGAAGTGAAAAATTGCCTATGTCGATGACCTTACGGTTCTTTACACTACACGGCTTTCCCCAAACCCATTTGCGCACGACACGCAAGGGGATGCTGGGCTTCCAAGGACCAGGGTTAAAACAATAATACATAATAAACTCTCAACTTAAAACACGTTATAACTCATTATTTAAACTTGGGATGTATATACAAAATTTCAAACTAAGTCATGCTTTTGGAAATGAAATGTTTCTCTGTTCTTTGAGCGCTTGTTTTATTAGAATAGGCTGGGAATAGATTATTTGATACTTCACCCGTCAGCCTTGTAACAGAGGGAAACAGTCGATCTTTGGACCGGAGTTGCAAGCTGGTTGCTCAGGCCGTAGCCGCAGGGCACAGCTGCCTCGGCTCCAGCAAGTCAACTGTTTGTTATACCCTCTAACGAAGAATTTTCCTCAATAAGCCGGGCCTAGGTCTATCAATTCTTCTTGCAAGATTTATCTTCCGAAGAGACAGTGATTAAGTCCAAAGATATTATCCGGATATTTTCAGATTTCCATCGCTCATCTCGCCGCAGCGAAATGACCACCGGCCATTTCTGTTTATCCAAACGACAGGAATATTTATCGGCTTATTACATCTAACAGGTGGTTACCAGAATCAGCTAATGTTTGCCGGAAGGAGGAAAATATACAATTTAGGGCGTATACGTCCAGCGGCAAAAAGTCATTTTAACAGTCGATGTTAACCAGTTCCTCCGTTCCATCAGTAGTATGATGTTGGACTGTATTCGTAGGAATATTGTAGGAACTGTATAAGTAGGGGTATAACAATCAACAATGTTTATTCCCGGCTGTATAATAGTGGAACGCTCTGAATCAACCGGGAGGTGTTGGTGGACAGATTGTAGGGTCAATAAAGTAACCGTTATTACCTGCTAATTGAAACAAGTTTTGTTGTTGTTTATTATATATATCAAATGATTGAGCTCATCTCGCATCCAGGGCTTAACGTTATGCGCAAGGAGAGCGCAGGACGAGTAAAGAGAAGTTGAAGCTTGGGGAAGAAAGTAGAGGGAGGATATTGTCCAGAAGAAGTATCATCGTTATCGTACACACACAATGACATTTTCCGAGATGGCTCACTCAAAAGAACGAAGATGTTGACTCTTGTTATTGACCTACAGGAAGAGAGACCTACGCCCCAGTGGTGCATTTCAGAGGCGTAGCCAACTATAGTTTATACAGTCCGGGAAATAAACATTGTTGATTGTTTCCCCCTACTTTACAAGTTCCTACAATATTCCTTACGAAATACAAGTCCACATCATTACTGATGGAACGGAGGAAACTGTTAACCATCGACTGTTAAAAATACTGTTTTGCCCGCTGACGTATGAAGCTAAATTGTATAATTTTCCTCCTTCGCAACATTAGCTGATTCTGGTAACCCGAACTGTTAGAATGTACGACTCAGCCGAGAAGATACTTCTGAGGCACAATCACGTATATGCGCGGTGGTGGAATAGTTCGCTGGGCAGAGACAGAGAAGAAATGAGGATAGTTGAAAGAGAAGTACGGTTTGATTTTGAACTCTGATCCACTGTCTCTTTCGGAGATAAATCTTGGCAAAAATTGATAGACCTAGGCCGGCCTATTGAGAATCTTCTGTTTAGTCGGGGTATAACAACAAGTTCGACTGCTGGACCGGAGTGCAAGGCTGTTGCCCGCGTCCTACGGCTGAGCAACAGCTTGCACTCCGTCAAACAGATCGACTGTTTCCTCTGTTACAGGCTGACTGGGGTGAAGTATCAAAATATCTATTCCAGCGCTATTCTAATAAAACAAGCGCTCAAATAACAGAGAAAACATTTAATTCAAAAGCAATGACTTAGTTGAAAAAATTTGTATATACATCCCAGAGATTAATAATGAGTATAATTAAAGTTGTTTTTGGAGGCAGTTGAGTTGTGTTGTATTGAATTGATTATTTATTGTTTTACGAACCCTGGGGTCCGGGTTTAAAATAGGTCCCCCAGCATCCCTTGCCGTGTCGTAAGAGGGATAAAATGGGGCGATTCAAATTCCGGAAGGGAGCCGAATAAACAGAGGCCCGTGTCACAGCAGGTGTGGCAACGAAAAAGACCCCTCCCTGCTCAACAGGGCCCTCAGTGCGAGCAAGGCCTAAATTTTGCCAGCCTTCACCGGCAATGGGGGACGTCTCATATGAAGTGAAAATATTCTTGAGAGGAACGTAAAACAGTATAATAATCAATTCAATAATCAATCATATTTATTGTTTTACCGTCCCACCGAGATATTTGTCACTCATACGGAGACGTCACCAATGCCGGTGAAGGGCTGCAAAAATTTCAGGCCTATGCTCGGCACTCTGGGCTTGAGCAGGGAGGATCTTTATCGTGCACATCCTGCTGTGACACGGGCCTCGGTTTTGTCGGTCTCCTCCGAATGAACCGCCCAGTTGTGTTGTAAAGTTTACTCAACAAATTAGGGAATCAAAATTTCTGGTAATATGCACAACTCCATATGATGCTTGCTACAAATCAAGTTTGCTTAAAATTCAGAGGAGATGCACCGACAAGGTTATATTTATGAGGATTTTTAAGGCAAATTTCTAAGTTCAAACGGCCATAACTCCTACAAAAATTAGATGATCAAAATTTCCTGGTAATATGCACAACTACATATGATGTCCTTGCTACATATAAAGTTTCTTCAAAATCAGATCAGTAGTTTCAGAGGAGTTGCGCTGACAAACTTTGTGACGGACACACGGACGGGCCAAAAAGAATATGTCTCGCCCTCATTTATCTGAAAAATTTTTAAGCAAAAAACAACAACATGCAGTATCTTAAACATCACATTCGTTTAATTTATAACTTAAATATTTATATTTACATCGCTCTCTACGTCAATTTTTTTTTAAATCACTGAAATGAAACTCGACCCCATTTCTCTGAAAAATACCTAAGCCAAAAGAACACTAGAACTACCATCAAAATTATTTCTCTAATTCTGTCTTGCATGGAAAATCACATTCCTTTTATTTACAACTTAAATAACACTTTTCCCTTTGCCTTTGATCTGGTGGGTGTGTTTTTTTGCCTTTGATCTGGTGTATTTTTGCCTTTGGATCTGGTGTTTATTGCTGGTGGACCTAAATAAGCTCACTTGTCGAGGACGGTGTTGATAGTGCAGCTGACTGCTGGGGGTGTCATAAAATGATGTTGATGATGATGGGGTTGCAAGGGAAGGTGGTTGTGTGTTGATGGTTGGCAAAGGAATGGCGGACCTTGGCTAGGTGTCTGCGGAACTTGCCCGGGTGTCTGGTTGGGAATGTGCATTGCAACGATTGCATGGATGAAATGTCTTTAACAGGTATTTTTCAAAATAAAAAGTATGATCGTCAAGG